>PVKU01007428.1:0-87549 GCA_004027475.1 Anoura caudifer
TGTCTTCTACTCCCATCCCAGCCCACCACCCCAGCCCTCCCCTGCTCCCTCCCATTTCCACCCCCCCCAGCTTTTGTCCATGTGTCTTTCATACTTGTTACTCTAAACCCTTCCCCTTTTCCCCTGAAATTCCCTCCCTCTCCCCTCTGGTGACTGTCAGCCTGTTCTCAATTTCAGTGTCTTTGGTTATATTATGCTTCTTTGTTTGTTCTGATCATTAGGTTCCTGTTAAAGGTGAGATCATATGGTATTTGTCTTTCACCTCCTGGCTTATTTCGCTTAGCATAATGCTCTCCAGTTCCATCCATGCTGTCTCGAAGGGTAGGAGCTCCTTCTTTCTTTCTGCTGCATAGAATTCCATTGTGTAAATGTACCACAGTTTCTTGATCCATTCATTTGCTGATGGGCCCCTAGGTTGCTTCAGACACTTGGCTATTGTAAATTGTGGTGCTATGCACACTGGTGTCCATAGGTTCTTTTGGATTGGTGTTTCAAGGTTCTTAGGATATAATCCTGGCAGTGGAATTGCTGGGTCAAAAGGCAGATCCATTTTTAGTTTTCTTAGAATATTCCATACTGCTTTCCATAGTGGTTGTACCAGTCTGCAATCCCACGAACAGTGCACTAGGGTCCCTTTTCTCCACAACCTCTCCAACACTTATTGTTTGTTGCTTTGTTTATGATGGCCATTCTGACTGGTGTGAAGTAGTACCTCATTGTGGTTTTAATTTGCATCTCTCTGATAGCTAGCGATATTGAGCATCTTTCCATGTGTCTCTGGATCCTCTGTATGTCCTCCTTGGAGAAGTGCCTGTTCAAGTCCTTTGCCCATTTTTTAATTGAGTTGCTTCTGTTCTTACAGTGGGGTTGTGTACATTCTTTATATATTTTGGGGATTAAACCCTTGTCTGAGGTATCATTGGCAAATATGTTTTCCCATACAGTTGGTTCTCTTTATTTTAATACTGTTTTCTTTAGCCATGCAGAAGCTTTTTATTTTGATGAGATCCCATTTGTTTATTCTTTCCTTTATGTCCCTTGTTTTAGGGTACATATCAGTAAAAATGTTGCTGTGTGAAATATCTGAGATTTCCCTGCCTATGTTCTCCTCTAGGACTTTAATGGTGTCATGGCTTATATTTAAATCTTTTATCCACCTTGAATATATTTTTGTGTATAGTGTAAGTTGGTGTTCAAGGGGTTTTTTTTTTGCATGTAGCTGTGCAGTTCTCCCAGCACCACTTGTTGAAGAGGCTCTTTTTATTCCATTTTATGTTGCTGCCCCCTTTGTTGAATATTAATTGACCATAGAGACTTGGGTTTATTTCTGGGCTCTCTGTTGTGTTCCATTGGTCCATGTGCCTGTTTTTGTGCCAGTACCAGGCTGTTGTGATTACAGTGGCCTTGTAATACAGTTTGGTGTCAGATATTGTGATCCTTCCTACTTTGTTCTTCTTTCTCAAAATTGCTGTAGCTATTCGAGGTTGTTTATTGTTCCATATAAATTTTTGAAGTGTTTGTTCTATGTCTGTGAAATATGCCATTGGTACTTTAATAGGTATTGCATTGAATCTGTAAATTGCTTTGGGTAGTACGGACATTTTGATGATGTTAATTCTTCCGATCCATGAACACAGTATATGTTTCCATTTGTTTGTGTTTTCCTTGATTTCTTTCTTCAGTGTTGTGTAGTTTTCTGTATACAGTCTTTTACCTCCTTGGTTAGGTTTATTCCTAGGTATTTTATTTTTCTTTTTGCTATATTGAATGGGATTTTTTTCTTGATTTCTGCTTCTGCTGTTTCATTGTTGGTATACAAAAATGCCTTTAATTTCTGGATATTGAGTTTGTATCCAGATGTTTGGCCAAATTCATTTATTAGGTGGAGCAGCTTTTTGGCCGAGTCTATAGGATTTTCTGTGTACACTATCATGTCATCTGCAAACAATGATAGTTTTGTTTCCTCCTTTCCTATTTGGATTCCTTTTATTTCCTTTTCTTGTTTAATCGCTGTGGCTAAGACTTCCGATACTATATTGAATAGAAGTGGTGAAAGTGGACAACCTTGTCTTGTTCCTTATCTTAGTGGAAAAGATTTTAGTTTTTGCCCATTGAGTATGATGTTGGCTGTAGGTCTCTTATATATGGCCTTTATTATGTTGAGGAATGCTCCCTCTATTCCCACTTTGCTGAGTGTTTTTATCATAAATGGGTGCTGTACTTTATCAAATGCTTTTTCCACATCTGTTGATATCATCATGTGATTTTTGTCTTTGCTTTTGTTTATGTGATGTATTACATTTACTGATTTGCGAATGTTGAACCATCCTTGCATCCCTGGGATGAGTCTCACTTGGTCATTGTGTATGATCTTTTTAATGTATTGTTGGATGCGGTTTGCCAATATTTTGTTGAGGATTTTAGCTTCTATGTTTATCAGTGATATGGGCCTGAAGTTTTCTTCTTTGTTGTGTCTTTATCTGGTTTTGGGATTAGGATGATGCTGATTTCATAAAAAGAGTTTGGGAGTCTTCCATCATTTTGGATTTTTTCAAAAAGTCTGTGAAGAATAGGGGTTAGCTCTTCCTTAAATGCTTTGTGAAATTCTCCTGTGAAACCATCTGGTCCAGAGCTTTTGTGTGTTGGGAGTTTTTTGATTACTGCTTCAATTTCATCTGCCGTTATTGGTCTGTTCAGGCTTTCTGCTTCTTCCTCATTGAGTTTTGGAAGATTATATTTTTCTAGAAATTTGTCCATTTCCCCTAGGTTTTCAAATTTATTGGCATATAGTTCTTCATAGTAATTCCTTATAATCCTTTGTATTTCTGTGGTGTCAGTTGTAATCTCTCCCCTTTCATTTCTGATTGTGTTTATTTGGGTCCTTTCTCTTTTTTTCTTGATGAGCCTGCTTAAAGGCTTGTCCATTTTGTTATCTTTTCAGAGAACCAGCTCCTGGATTCTTTGATCCTTAGAATTGTGCCTTTAGTCTCTGTCATTTGATTCTCCTCTGATCTTGGTTGTTTCCTTCCTTCTACTTGCTCTGGGCAGTCTTTGTTGTTGCTCCTCGAGTTCTTTTAGGTGTAGGGTTAAGTTGTTTGTTTGAAATATTTGTATCTTTTTTAAGTAGGCTTCTATGACTATGAACTTCCCTGTGAGGACTGCCTTTGCTGTGTCCCATAAGTTTTGGGTTGTTTTGAGTTCATTTTCGTTTGTTTCCAGAAACTTTTTGATTTCCTCCCTAATTTCATTCTTGACCCATTCATTGTTTGGTAGCATGCTATTCAATCTCCATGATTTTGGGGATTTTGGGTTTTTCCCCTTTTGGTTGGTTTCTAGTTTCAGTCCCTTGTGGTCAGAAAAAATCCTTGGTATGATTCAATTTTCTTGAATTTGTTGAGGCTTGTTTTGTGTCCTATCATGTGGTCTATCTTTGAAAATGTTCCATGTGTATTTGAAAAGAATGTGTATTTAGTTTCTTTGGGATGAAGGGCTCTATATATATCAGAGAAGTTCATTTCATCTAGAGTGTTGTTCAATGCCACAATATCTTTGTTGATATTTTGTTAGGAAGATCTGTCCATTTTTGACAGTGGGGTGTTAAAACCCGCTACTATAATTGTATTGCTGTCAATATCTTTCTTGAAGTCCTCTAAGATTTTCTTTATGTATTTAGGTGCTCCTATGTTGGGTGCATATATATTTACAGTGTTTATGTCTTCTTGCTGGATTCTTCCCTTGAGTATTATGAAGTGACCTGAGTCTCTCTTTATGGCCCTTCTTTTGAAGTGTATTTTGTGTGATATGAGTATTGCTACCCCGGCTTTTTTTTCCTGTCCATTTGCTTGGAAAATTTGTTTCCAGACCTTCACTTTGAGTCTGTGTAGGTCTTTTGTCCTGATGTGGGTCTCTTGTAGACAGCATATGTGTGGGTCTTGCTTTCTTATCCATTCAGTTATTCTATGTCTTTTGATTGGAGCATTTAATCCATTTACGTTTAAGGTTATTGTTGATAGGTACTTATTCATTGCCATTTTCATACCCGTGTTCTTCTCTCTCTCTCTCTCTCTCTCTTTCTCTCTTTTCCTTCCTTTCCTTAAAGCAGTCTCTTTGGTATCTCTTGCAGAACTGGTTTGGTAGAGGTGTATTCTTTTAAACTTCTTTTTCTGGGAAGCTCCTTATTTGGCCTTCTATCTTGATTGAAAGCCTTGCTGTGTAAAGTAGTCTTGGCCTTTAGTTCTCCTTACTTGGAATATTTCTTGCCATTGTCTTTTGGCTTGGAGTGTTTCCATTGAGAAGTCAGCTGCTAACCTTATTGGGGCTCTCTTGTATGTTACTGCCATTTTAATTATGATGTGTCTTGTAGTCGCCTTCTTTGGGTTCGTCTTGATTGGGACTCTCTGTGTTTCCTGAATTTGTGTGACTTTTTCTCTCATCAAATTAGGGAAGTTTTCCATAATTACTTTTTCAAATAGCTTTTCTATCCCTTGCTCTTCTTATTCTTCTGTTATCCCTATTATACAGATAGTATTACGTTTCATATTGTCTTGCAGTTCTCTAATCCATCTTCATTCTTTCTGAGCCTCTTTTCCTTTTCTCGCTCTTTTTGGATTTTTTTTTTTACTTGGTCCTCCAACTTGCTGATCCAATCTTCTGCTTCATCGGTTCTGCTTTTCATTCCTTCCACTGTGTTTTTCAGTTCAGAAATTGTATTCTTCATTTCCTCTTGGCCCTTGTTGATAGTTTCTGTTTCGTTTTTCATGTTGATGTAGTTTGCAGTGAGTTCATTGTAGCTTCCCTGTAGTTTCTGGTAGCTCATTGAGAGCTCATGGGGCTTCCTGACAACCATTGCTTTGAACTCAAAATCTGATAGTTGAGTTGCCTTCATTTCATTTAGCATTCTTTCTGGTGCTTCCTCCTTTCCTTTCATTTGGGGATTGTTTCTTTGTCTTCCCCTTGTTTGTGAGGCTCTTCTTGTTAGCCTCACCTTCTTAAGTTGATCTTTTCTGGCTCCCTGGGTTTATGGTGTGAACTTCTGTGCTAGAATACCTGTGAGATTCAGTGGTGCAGTCTCCTTGGGGTATCCTGGTGTTCACAGCTTCCACTGACTCAGCTGTTGGAATGCCTCCTCTTTGGGGCCTACTCCAGTTTTTTCACAGTTCCAGGTTTTTTTGTTTGTTTGTTTTTTGTCTTTTTTTTGTCTCACTGATGGGTATTTAAAAAGAGAAGAGGAAGAGAAAAAGATGAAAAAAAGAAGATTAAAAGAGGAAGGAAGAAGAGATAAAATTGGGAAGAAAGGAAGAAGGAGTAAAACAAGAAAGAAGTAAGGAGAAGCAAAAGGAGTTGAGGGGTAAAAAAAAGATAAAAATAATGAAAAAATATTAATTAAAAAAAAAACCCAAACCCAAAAACTCTTGCTGTTCTCAATCTTGCCAAGCTGGTTTTTCTGGTCTTGCTGGCTGCATCGGCTGAGGGGTGATGGTATTGCCTTTTCCCTGTTCAGCACTCAGTTATCTTCGGGCTACTCTCCCCAGGGCTAGCCCAGGGCCTCTCTGCAAAGGGCCTCCGGTGTATGTTCTGAGGTGGCGTGCGCCTACCGTGGTCATGCTCGGACATCTATGATCTTGCAGCCGTCTGGGTCATGCATGGGTGCCGATTGTCGTGCAGCCTTCCCCGATGGTGTGCGTGTGCCGATATATTGTCGAGCAGCCTTCTCCATTGGCGTGTGCTCAGGCACCGACAGTCATGCGAGCTCCGGTGTGCAGTCCTCCAAGGGCTATGCGTGGGTATTCACATCCCCAGCTTGTTTGCCACTGAGACCTTGACTCCTCTCTGTGAGATTTTAAGCCACCAGGTTTATCCCGGTGCTGCTGAAACCTTGCTTGTTTTGCTGGGGAGGGAGTGGTTGACCCTTTTACCTCCCTAGAGCCTTGTGGTGAGCCTGGTGAGCGCCGGCCAGGGGCCTCAGCCCCTGCCCTGGTCTCTGCACTGCTCCATGGGCTCTTATTATTCTGAAGTACTCTTCCTACCATCTGGTTTCTCAATGTCCACTACATTTTTCAATCTCCTGTTTTCAAATATGCTGTGTTTCTGATGGCTGTTTGCTTTGTTCTGTGGTAGATAGGCCAGGTTTTTCTCCCGTGTGTAGGGGGAAGTGGAATGTGCTCCCTCCTATCATGCCACCATCTTCCTTCTCTAAAATGTCTGTTTTAGATACTGGCCAACAGGCAACACAGGACTGTGATCCCAGAGAGAAATATAACATATAAGTTAACTATTACAGTCACCTGAGCTTTGTGCTTGAAAGCAGGATCCAGATTGTGAAGTAAAAAGAGAGAACCTGCCAAGCAGAGCCTTGTTTGGCTGTGTGGAGGAGACAGATGAGAGGTCAAGGAGACCAATCGACAGGATTTTTAGGGGAGGAATACTGGAAAGGTTGGACATATACAAAGAACAAACTCCAGAAATTGGGTTAGGGGTCCATTTGACTATTGGGCTGAATACAAATCTGCGTATGTATAGGGTAAAAATCTATAAGACAGAAGAAAGAGCACTTTTGGGAAACTCTGAAATGAAAACTTTCCAGAACTCACATAGTGCTGAGAAACAGTTGAATTTCTACTGAGGAAAGGGGAAGGATTTCACTGAGCATGTAAAGCATTCCATAGAGATGTTCAAAGAGGCATGCATTAGTAGTAGCGCCAAACTGTCCTAGTACAAATGGTATTCTAGAGCTTCCTTAACAAAGCTTAAAAGTATGGCTTGAAAAGATAAAGTTGATATACAAGTATCTTAATGTTTTGCCAAAACAAATATCAGCATTCTTTAATGGAAGGCAAAAATGTCCAACTGCTCACATTAACTCATAATATCTGACATGTAATTTTAAAAGTACACATGGGAAAAAAACAGGAAAATGTGACCCATACCAGGATTAAAAGAGTGAATGGAAACAGACCAGAAATAAGAGAAGTGGTGGACTTAACAAAAAAGAACTTTCAAGGGTTTATATGAAAATGCAAGATGAAAGACTATACACTGAAACTATAAAATACTGCTGCTGAAAGAAATGAAATAAAACAAATAAATGGAAACACATCTTAGACTCACGTATTGGAAGAATTAATATTGTTAAAATGGCCATTTTACTCAAAGATATCTACATATTCAGTGCAATCCCTATCAAAATTCCAGTGGCCTTTTTAACAGAAATAGAAAATGCAATTTGAAAATTCACATAGAACTACAAAAGACCTCAAGGCTTTGTAGCAAGAAGAGTAAAATTGGAGGCCTGACACTTCCTGACTTCAAAATCTACTATGGTAATTAACACAATATCGTACTAACATAAAAACAGATAGGATAGATCAGTAGCCAGAGTGATCAATCAAAAAAGAGAGAAGATACAAATTACAAATATAAGAAATGAATAAAGGGACATTACTACAGACCCTACAGACATTAAAAGAGTGACGAGGAAATAATGTGGAAAAAACTTTATACCCATAAATCTGACAACTTGGGTGAAATAAATAGGCTCCTTTAAAGATAAAAATTTCAAACTTCTTTGAGAGGAAACTGAAGTCTAACTAGTTTTATATCTGCTAAGGACATTGATTACAGAGTTTTAAAACCTTCCAAAAAATTAAAGAAAAAAAAAAGAAACAAAAACGGAAGAGAAAGGAAGGGAGAAAGAGAAAGAAAGAGAGAGAGAGAAAAGAGAGAAGAAAGGAGAGAAGGGAAGAGATCCAAGCTCAAGTAACTTTGCTGGAGAATTCTACCAGACATTTGAGGAAGAACTTATAGGAACTTTCTACAAATCTTTCCGAGTATGCAAAGAAAAAAAAATGAACCTCAATTCATATTTTTTCTTCATTCAAAAATTTTACATCAAAATGGACTTCCAGCCAAGATGGAAGCATAGGTAGCCTCCTCGTACAGCCACAAGAAGGACAGCATCAAATTTTTTTGTTAAATCCAGCACCCATTTATTAAAAACACTCTCAGCAAAGTAAGACTGTTGGGAACATACCTAGACATATAGGCCATAAATGACAAACCTGCTGCCAGCAGCATACTCAATGGGCAAAAGCTGCAAGCATTCCCCTTAAGACTGGGTGCAAACCAGGGATGCCCATTTTCACCTCTCTTTTTAAATTTGTTTTTACATTTCTTATTTTTCAAGTACAGAGGACAACACCAAATTTGAAAACAAACAAACAAAAAAAAAAACATGCAGAACTGCCAGAAAATGGAACTGTATGGAAATCCACAACCAAGGAGTTAAAGAAGAAACATTCATACAGACTGGTAGGACAGGGGGAGATAGGCATACCGGGCAGAGAGGATGCACAGCAAGGTAGTGGTTAGAGGACCAAGCAGGTGTGGTGGCAGCTGGTGGACCATGGTCCCACATTTGCACGCAGATAACTGGGAAGAACAACTGGGGAGCGATACAGACTGTGCAACCCAGGGTTCCAGTGTGGAGAAATAAAGCCTCAAAACCTCTCGTGGTAAAAACCTGTTTGCAGTGGCGGGAAAAACTCCCAGCATGATAGGAGAGTTTGTTGGAGAGGCCCTCAGAGTCCTAGAATGTATGCAAACCCACCCACCCAGGAATCAGCACCAGAAGGGTCTGATTTGCTTGTGGGTAGCAGAGAAAGTGACTGAAAGCCAGCTGACAGCCCAGGAAGTGGCATTGTTCCCTCTCAGACCCCTCCCCCATAGATAATGCCACAACCCAGTGAAGTGGGATGCCCGACCCTGGTGAATGCCTGTGGTTCCACCTCTTACAATGTAACAGCTGCCCCAAGGGGGAAAATATGGCCCAAATGAAAGAACAGATCAAAGCTCCAAAAATAGAATTCAGCAATGAAGAGATAGCCAACCTATCAGATGCAGAATTCAAAATACTGGTAATCAGGATGCTCACAGAAATGGTTGAGTATGGTCGCAAAATGGAGGAAAAAGTGAAGGCTATGCAAAGGGAAATGAAGGGAAATGTACAGGGAACCAACAGTGAAGGGAAGGAAACTGGGAGTCTAATCAACAGTTTGGAGCAGAAGGAAGAAGTAAATATTCATCTAGAACAGAATGAAGAAACCAGAATTCAAAAAAATGAGGAGAGGCTTAGGAACCTCCGGGACAACCTTAAATATTCCAACATCTGAATCATAGGGGTGCCAGAAGGAGAAGAGGAAAAGCAAGAATTGAACACTAATTTGAAAACATAATAAAGGAGAACTTCCCAAATCCGGCAAAGGAAATAGATTTCTAGGAAGTCCAGGAGGCTCAGAGTCCCAAAGAAGTTAGATCCAAGGAAGTACATACCAAGGCACATCGTAATTACATTACCCAAGATTAAAGCTAAGGAGAGAATCTTAAAAGCAGCAAGAGGAAAGGAGAGACTTACCTACAAAGGAGTTCCCATAGGAATATCAGCTGGTTTCTCCAAAGAAACCTTGCAGACAAGAATGGGCTGACAAGAAGTATTCCAAGTCATGAAAGGCAAGGACCTACACCCAAGATTACTCTATCCAGCAAAATTATCATTTAGAATGGAAGGGCAGATAAAGTGCTTCCCAGATAAGGTCAAGTTAAAGGAGTTCACCACCACCCAGCCCTTAGTATATGAAATGTTAAAGGGACTTATCTAAGAAAAAGATGATCAAAAATATGAACAGTAAAAGGACAACAAACTCACCACTATCAACAACTGAACCTAAACAAAAACAAACTAAGCAAATAGCTAGAACAGTAACAATCTCAGAAATGGAGATCACATGGAGGGTTTTCAGTGGATAGAGGAAGGGGGGAGAATGGGGGGAAGTTACAAGGATTAGGAATCATAAATGGTAGATACAAAATAGACAGGGGGAGGTTAAGAATAGTATAGGAAATATAGAAGCTGAAGAACTTATATGTATGACCTATGGACATGAACTAATGAGTGGAATGAGGGTGGGGAAAGTTCAGGGCAGAGGGGAAAATGGGACAACTGTAATAGCATAATCAATAAAATATATTTAAAAATTACCTGAAAATGGATCATAGACCCAAATCTAGAACCCCAAAGAATAAAATTTGTAGAATAATACATAGGAGAAATTTTGTTACCTTAGTTTATGCAAATATGCACATATATTTTAGATATTATACCAAAAGCATGATCCATAAAGAAATATTTGATAAATTGGGCTTCATAAAATGAAGACCTTCAAAAAACAATGTTAAGAAAATGAAAAGACAAGCCACAGGCTGGAAAAATGCACATCATACAAAGTTTTTATCTAGAACATACAAAGAACTACTCGAACTAAACAATAAGACAACATCGCATTTTTAAAAGTGGGCAAAGGATTTGACCAGACTAGTGTGTAGAGGCGTGTGTGTGTTAAATAAGCCCACAAAAAGTTGTTCAATATCACTAGTCATTGGCGAGATGCAAATTAAAACTATGAGATACCGTTATACCCTTGTTAGAATGTCTAAAATGAAAACACCTGACATTACGAAGTGCTATCAGCATGCAGAGCACCTGGAACTTTCACATATTGCTGGTGGGAATGCAAAGTCGTACAGCCACCTTGAAAAATGTTTGGCAGTTTCTTATAAAGTTATCAGAGATTTTCATACATTCAGAGAAGCAGTAACTTAGTTCACACAAAACCTCTAAGTGAACATTTCTGGCAGCTTTATTTATGATAGTCAAAAACAGGAACTAACTCAAGGGCCCCTTAACTGAGAAAGGGGTATGTGTACAGTCTGGTACATCCATACGATAAAATGGGACACTCCTCAGCAATGAAAAGCATCAGCATGAGCAAATCTCAAATTCAATATGTTAAGTGAGAAAAAAGCCAGATTCAAAATTATGAATTGTATTATAGCATTTATATAACATTCTTGAAAAGACTAAGTTATAGGGACAGAAAACACTTTGGTGGTTTCCAGGGACTGAGGCTCAGGGGAAAAGTTGACTGCAAATGAGCATGGATAAATTTTTTGGGTAATGGAACTATTCTATATCTTGGCTGTGTTTGTGTGTACTATATATATGACATGTGGTTAGTGTATACAGTGTTCAAAACTTCAGAACTGCAGACTAAAAATATGCATTTTATTGTATATTAATTATATCTTAATAATTTATAATGGTGTGAAAGATAAATTTAGCAAATGTATCTCAGGTATGTACACTGAAAGATTCAAAACATTTTGAGAATCTTTAAAAGAAACTAATAAATTGAGTAATATATATTGTTCATAACAAAATAGAAGTCTGCACATTGTTAAAATGTAGGTCTACCCAAAATGATCTGTTTCAGTGCAATATCATTGGGAATCACAGCAGCTTTTTTTGGCATAAATTGACCATGTGATTCTAAAATGTATGTGGAAATTCAGAAGACCTGTAGTATCCAAAGCAATCTTGAAAAGGAAAGAGATGGAGGGCTTACACTTCCTCCATTCAAGGCTCAGTAGTAAGCTGCAGTAAGTACAGTTGGCATAAGGGTAGACATATGGAGTAAACATAAACTTATCATGTGACTAAGAAATTCTGTTCCTAGGCACTCTTAAGAACTGAAAAAACATGCTCACTGAAAAATTTGCACAACAATGTTCATAACATTTTTATTTGCTATAGCTACAGCTGAATAAAAATCAAATGTTCATCTGTAGATTAATAGGCAAATAATTATCCTGGATCCCTGTAATAAAATACTAATAACTAATAAAAAGAGGTGAATCTCAAATGCAGTATATATAGGCCTGACCAGGTGGCACAGCGGGTTGGAGCATCAAATGCCGTATGTATAGATGAGTCTCAAAACGATTAGAGTGAGCAAAAGAAGCGAGCCAGAAAAGAGTACATAGTACCATCGTGTGATTCCATTTGTATGAAATTCTATAGCAGGTGAGCTAATCTATGGTGACAGAAAGTGGATCTGTGCCTAGAGTCACAACTGTGGATGGTGTCAACTACAAATGGGCACAGTAAAATATTTTGGGGGGGCAGTTTGATGAAAATATTTCATAGCTTGATTGTGATACTGGTTGCATAGGTATTGATGCTTGTCAGACCTCATAATTGTATTTTGACCATTGTATTTTGCGTAAAAGATACTTCAATGAAGTTGGTTTTCAAAATAGTACACAAACTATTCAGTGTTTTTAAGTTGGGAAAAATGGTATTTTAGAATTCCCTTTTCTTGTGTTCTAATAATGTTATTGGGGAAATCAACAAAAAAAGGAAAATTTTTCAATATTACTATAGAGGAAGCAGTGGCATAATTTCAGCTCCTTACTGATTTTAAGGAAGCCAGCTTTGCTCAGTGATACATAGACATGGTTTTAAGCCTGGTCATCAACAGACTCTTAAGAGTAAGAATATGTTCTGAATATGCTTTTGATTCATACAAAATATATCACGTTTTACTAATGAAAAAAACAGCAATTCACAATATATTGTATTTATCCTCAAAAGATACCACATTCTACTTATTTCTCCTTAACAGTAACCCTTTAAAAATCCGCCTTTATTGACATGTCGGAACCATCACCAGTTTTAGGAACAAGAAAGATAATTTTCTCTGCTTAACTTGTGGCCTTTTCCTACTACACTACACATATTAATTTATAAAAAATAATCTTTAATGATTGTGTGAAAAAGTCACATACAAGAAAAGAGCCTATTTCACATACCAGGTTAGCCTATTGTTTGATGGTGTGTTGGAATTAAAATACCCAATGCTGGAGCACATGGATCTTCAAGGGAAGGTCATGAGGTCATGGACTGCCAGTTTTGGAATCCGTTTGAAAGCTGCTTTCAAATCCTTAAGGATGTTCCTACCTTTTTATTAAATAATTTTTCTACTTTTAAAACAAACTTTATCAATTAGGGTAATGATTTGAATTTAGGACCTTTTCCTGCATTAGAATGAGGTGAGGAAATGCAGGGAATAATATTAATTGTTAGTATAATGATAGTAATTGTTACTCATAATTTCCTAGGTGAGTTCATTATAAAGTATTTTTCATTTAGCTCTCATTATATGCATACAATCAGGAGATAGTCCTTGAGTGATAAACACTTAGATTTATCCCTGCAAGGAAAGTATAAACTCGGTATTAAAAACAAATGGACTTTTAACTGTTGCAATTTTTTTATTTAACCTAGGTTGCATAACCTGGATTGCAAAACTAAACGCAGTGTAAGGGCAGTTACAGAGGGGTGGTTGCATTGTCCCCTCTGGTGCTTTCATGAGTCAGAGGATCTAGATAACACTACTGCCCACACAGAGCACACGCTTAGACATATCGAGTCATCTCTTATTTTGGAACATGCCAAACTGGACTGACCTTTCTTTTGCAAACAAATGCAACAGCATGTGTAACAGAATTGTAATAGACTGACTCATTCCTATACTATCAGATTGCTGTAGGTCATACGAAAATGTGAACTTCTCTCCACCTACTATATTTTTAACCAACTTACAGCCAAAAATTTCTTCAAATCTTATATTCTCCTGTTTTCTGGCTCTCTAATTAGATCGTTTGGTCATTATTGCTCTTTGATATGTGATTTCTTTCCTCCTGACTTGGAGTCATGTCAGTATCAATTTTACCATTCAGTTTTAATCTATGTATTTTGAACTTTTCTAATTAGCTTGTATTTTTCTCCTGGCTTTTATTTATTTCATTTTTATTTTAAATTTAAGAGGATTTTGACATTTAACCTATTATGCTGTTTGTATTTGCAGTTCCCTGAATGTGGTTTCTATGGAATGTATGATAAGATCCTGCTTTTTCGCCATGACCCTACCTCTGACAACATCCTTCAGCTGGTGAAAACGGCTAGTGATATCCAGGAAGGCGATCTTATTGAAGTTGTCTTGTCAGGTAGTATAATTTTCTCTCTCTCCATAGATTAATAATTAACATTTGAAGAATTCTTGCACATAAGTTATTAAAGTAACATGGAAAGTATACATCAAACTTGGTCCCAAAAGGAGATTTTAGGGTTTTGCCTATGTGTGTTTTCAAAATCATTTTGGAAGGAGCAAAAAGTTTCCTTTGAATTGGCTGTTCCCATACACAGTATTGTCCCAATCACTTATCCCAACTTCACGCTCTCCACAACCCATGACGCACATTGTCTGGAATCGTCTGGACAGCAGCAAAAGTAAATAAAAAACTTTCCAACAGCGAAACTAAGACATGTCATGCCCCCAAATGTAATGAGTATCTGGAAGTCAAGAAGTAACAGCAGGGCTAGAAAACCGTTGCTTTAGTTGAGGCAGACAACCAGTAGCAGTGAACCAAGACCAAGTTGAAAACCAGAGCTCAGCAGTTAGGGTGGGTCAGGCAATGCCACATGCCATTAGCTAACCCACTCTCTGAGAAATCACTGCATTTCCCCTGCCCAAATTTCTATTTCTTGCGTGGGATTTAGAAGTTAGGACTGTGCCTGTCAATACAGTAAAAAAAAAAAAAAAATGGGTGCATTTAATTAATTTTTTAAAAGTGCTAGAGAACAGCTGGAGGGGGATCCTTGCAACTGTCAGTACAATATTCTGAAGATGTTCATATTTTTATTGTTTATTTTTGTTGAGATTGAGTCATTGAGAAACTCAGATTGCCCTGACAAGAAATTAGTGCCTGTGATGTGGACAGGATTGTATTGCATTACAATTTGAGGCAAGACAGATGATATCTGCTAAGACACTTCAGGACATGGGTGCAAGGGAGCTCGGCAACATACTCATTTCTGAACCAGTCTCTGGAGAGGATGGCCAGAGAAACACGTTATTTATTTCCTGGAGGTGTTCTTAAGGAACAGCTGCATTCACACTGCAATGGGTAAGGAGGGTAGGGGGGCCAAACTCTGGGTGTTCCCTCTATTGCCTGTTCACCAGTTCCAGAACACAAACATGCTGCGGCAGTTTCCTTCTTAAACACTATGATTTTACTGCGAAAATTTGTTTATCCAAATTTCTGTTTTCTTCATTAAAAATTAATTTTTTCCATGTAGTTTAACAGAAATATAATTGGGTTCTTTTTATATTTAACCCACATCCTACAAATAAGAACAGTGTTCTGACTTAGGAGCACAATTTCATTTTGAGGAAGGTTAAATACTCTTGTCTTTTTCATTATCAGGAATTTTCTCTTTCTGATGTCATTTTCTGCCGAGACCTTTCATCATCTGTTAGTACTAAACAGGCCGCCCCCGGGGTAATTTTCTGGTTTTTCCTCTCTTTTTCCTTTTGAAAAACATGACTTGTGTAAGCTAGTGCATTTAGACCTGGTGAGCCAGGAAAAGATTGCTCATGAGTGGGTGAGTTGCGTTATGGAGAAACAAAGAAACAGCTCCGTGGCAGTTCCCCACCACGCACACTGCCGCCACTGTAAACTTTCTTTGTCTGTTAAGGAAAGGATTAGCACTGTTACTATCGTTTTAAAGTAGGACAACACTGCAAATGGAATTTCTCTCACTAAGCCAATGTCAAGGTCACATATACTGTACTGGCATGTAAAATAAAGTTCGTAGAATTTATCTGAAGTCTTCTTCATGATGGGTCTCTATCAAAGACTGGTAATTCAGCCCTAGCAAGCGTTAATAACAGGGCTGCATCCACATGAACCAACTTTTAGTTTTTGATTTGGGAGCTTTTTTCAGCTTAATTTCTAATATTTTTTGTGTGTATGTGCCTATCTTGTAGGTAATTAAATGAAAAATAGACAAAAACTACAAGAATTTCTCAATCATAATTTTAAAAGTCTTAAAGCTAAATGTTGAATCTTTTTACTAATGGTAAAAATCCATATTTTTCTTGCATTTTTGCAGCAGATTATGCTGCATTATTTATAGCTTGCAAAATGCTGTTTGTACATGTGGTTATTTGCTTCCCACTCTCTAGAGATGGAAGCCTCTTTCAGAAATTAGTGCCCAGGCAGAGGTGGTGTGGCCTATTCTCAGACAGTGACAGCAGAAAATAAGGTAGGAGATCAACAAATATATCAGAAGTAATATTAAAGAGATATAATAACCATTTGGACATAGCAGATGGAGAATGAGAAGATTAAGAGAACTGTAAGGACAGCTAGAGCCACTAGCTAAGAGAGACCACATTTCCTATGCTGATCCCAAGTTTCGCCCTTATCTTTGTTCCATGTGTTTGCCGAATGGTTTGGCTGTTGCTCTGACGGACTAAAGAGCGGATTCTTGGACTTGCAGTACCATTGATTTCCTTTGTAGTTTTGTACAAGTTGCACAACCTCTGGGATTCACATGTTTGTTGTTTATTTGTTTGTTTGTTTTTTTAATAAAAAAAGAGTTTTATACTGGATGGCAGTATCATACCAGGCTCATAATAGATAGATTCCAAATGGTCTGAGAGGGTATATTCATTTTCTCTACATGAAGGCCGCTTCTCTCTCGTGGAGGGGAATATTTGAGCCATGGTAAAGGAGGAGTTAGGAAGAGAGAAATCTTTGTTTACATAACATCACAATCTTTTGGAGCAGTTTAAATAAGTAGTTTTGTTTCCTTCGAAGTGACTCTGGGAGGTAGTGAAATCAGATTTGTTAAAAGCTATGGAATATAAACTTTAACTTGCCCGCCTCCTGCAGTGAGTAGAGGTAGTACAAGAGCTTGGGTCTGCGTGGTCAGTCTCTGTTCACACCACTTGAGTTAGCCCTTTGAACTTGGACCAGTAACCAGGAATTCTTGAGGACCTATTTGAAGAATTCCTTCTGCAGTAAGACAGTTTATCTTTCAGGGAAACACTGATGCTATTTGTAACAACCAAACCAGCAATGAGCTACAAATTCCATTGCCGTGATTTTTATTACAGAACCATTTCCCCCTTTTCTCATAAAAATAAATACTTAATAGCTATGCAAACTGTTAACAAGTTAAGCAAACCCCAAAGGCCTTTCTCTGTAGAGTTACAGTACAAAATATGAAATAATAAAATAACTATGACCCTGCTTAAACAGGATCTCGTCATACAATTTCACAATTCTGATCAAAATTGGAATGGCATCTTAGAGCCACTGTATTTAAGAAATCCTTATGACCAGATTTTTCTGTTACTAAGCTTCAGTGCCTAAACCATAAGCCAGAAAAAATACATGGTAACAAAATTTTCGCAGGGTCCTCCTTCATTTATAGAAAGTATGAATTTTTGATTCGCATGGCATTTTGCCAGTTATATTCATTTCTCTTAAAGACAGTTTTAACCCGCTCGGAAATGTAGGTGGAAGAGAAAAAGCTGAAGAGTTATGCACTAGATCACTGCATTATTTGGTTGCTTTTAAGAAAGCAGAATTAATCATGGGAGGCACTTCCTCAGCCCCAGTACCACTTGGGTAATTAAGGTTGTAAAAGGCCTGGCCTCTAGGACTCAATTTATATTTCTTCGTAGTTGTTCTTGGACATCTAAATGTGCCGGGCTGAGTGGTGCCAATTCCTGTCCAACTTCAGCTGCAGTTATCTGTACGGTTGGTTTTGTGACGATGGAAAATTTAAATGCGAGATTACAGGTCATTACATTTTTCTTCGAAGTATGCTTATGTTAAGTGTGTCTTCAACATTTCCTTCTTATCATTGTTAATTTTAATTCTTTCCGTCCTTAGCTTTTAAGTAAACCTGGTTTTAATTTTCTTTCTGCCACACTAAACCATTTTCATAGACAAATGAATGTAAAGAGCAGGCAGGTCCGACTGTTTCCAGAGACTTCCCACCTTTCCCCATTTGTGATTTTGGTGGGGACGCAGAGTTTGGAGCACACTCCTTAGTGACTTTGATACTTCTCTCTGTTGTCTGTCTCTGGGTAGAATGGACTGTCCTGGGAGATGTGGCATAGCAGTGCATGCTTCTCCGTCTCTCTTCACCCAAGTGCCCCTAAATGCCAAGGCAGAGTGATGACATTCTCCCAGGTAACATGGGGAGCATCAGACAATCTCTAAAGGGAAAAGTTTTTTGAAGAAAATTATTTAAATCAAAACTTTTTTGCACATTTGGCATTCTGCTGTATTATATTTCTCTTGCTTAATTTTGAATAAATATTCTTTCTCCCCATGCTGCACTTTAAGAAATAATGAAACCTTCAGTGATGATGATTAAGATCATATAGTATTCATGATGTGTTAGCCACTAAGTGCTTTTACATACATTATCTCGGAAATGTGGCTCATATTTTTATGGCATATATTCACAAAACTTCAATTCAATAAATAGTGGATGTCCAGGCACAGACTTTGGTCTGAGTCCCAGACCTCTTATTTATTTCTTACAATGTTTGGCAAGACAACTCATTTCCCTGACCCTTAATCCATCACCTGTCGAATAGCAATAACATCTATAATGTGTGGTTAGGCTATAGATTTAATGAGAATAAACATAAAATATTTCATAAAATGACTGGCAAATATAAAATTGTCAACTCTCTTGCCCTTCTCCATCCCACTGGGCTGTACATTTCTTGAAAAAGGAACCATTTATTTTTATATAGAACCCTGAGGATCCTGGCAAACTGTATGCACTCAACATATGTTTGATGAATGAATGAATGAATGAATGAATGAATGAATGAATGAATATTTGAATTAACAAGAAATGCACAAGCCAACAAACAAACAAATGAGTAAATTGGTGTGCTAGATGTAGTACTCAAAGGTACCGCTGTCCTGCAGGAATTGAATTTTAATGTTTGCAGTTGGCTCCCCTTGGCCTGGTCTGTTAGTAATGTCAATATTATCATCGAACTAATCCTTTTTTCTGGATTCTTGCTACCCTCTACGTATTTTCAAAAACTAATTATTTTTAGATATTATTTATTTGTAGAAATCCAGTTCTGCTTTCAAAACATTGCAATGTCTTTCACAATATTTCTTATATGCAGTGAGACCATTTTCATAGAATACCAGTTGTTTTCCTAATTGCTGTACTACTGTTCTTGAATTACGCTCATCACCATGACCACGTAACCCCTTTGGCTACCAAACTCAATTCACTGAAACATTTTTTTCCCAACCATTGCTCTCTTCTCCAAATATTCTTGCTTTCTTTCTAAAATGTATTCAGTAGTTACTCTTTTTTGAGGATTTTAGCATCTCTGTTTGTCAGGGATATTGGCCTGTAATTTTCTTTTTTTGTAGTGTCTTTATCTGATTTTTGGAATTAGGATAATGCTGGCCTCTTAGAATGATCTTGGGAGCTTTACCTCCTCTTGAATTCCTTGAAATAGTTTGAGAAGGAGAGTTGTTAGTTCTCCTGGAATGTTTGGGAGTTTTATTTATTTTATTTTTTAAAATTTTTTATTACTGCTTCAGTTTCACTAGGTGTAATCTGTCTCTTCAGATTCTCTGATTCTTCCTGGTTTAGTTTTGGAAGACTGTATGTTTGTAGGAATTATCCATTTCATCCAGTCTGTTCAGTTTGTTGGCATATAGTTGTTCATAATATTTTTTTACAATCCTTTGTAATTTCTTTGATGTCAGTTGTTATTTCTCCTCTTTCACTTCTGATTTTATTAATTTGGGTCTTCTCTTTTTTTCTTGATGGGTCTGGTTAAAGGTTTGTCAATCTTGTTTTTCTTTTTAAAGAACCAGCTCTTGGATTCATTGATTGATGCTCTCTCCCCACCCTGCAATGTCCCCCCAATACTAACCTCACTTGCCCTCATCAAGTAATTGGGTTTTTTTTCCTCCTCTGGACCTCAGTGTTCCATACCTGCGTTAGAGCTCAGACTGGTGACCCTGGGCCTGGCCTCCAGCTCTGACCTTTCTGTTTCCGTGTCTGGAAGGATCAAGGACTGATACCTTGAGATGCTGGCTGACCTTTCCTGCCACTCCCTCTCCCCCTCACTCCTCACATTGGAGCTCTGTAGCTTTATCTATCTAGCAGAACAGCTGCCTGTGCCTAAGGGTTAGCTGGCAGGATCTATAGGAAAACTGAGTCATGTGCTCCAAAACTGGAATGTCAGCCTCTGTAGATCCCTGTGCATGTACGTACTGTGGTCTTCAGAGAGGACATATCATCCCCTCTGTTCACACACAATTAGCCGAAGGCCTAGTCCTTCACCTTCTGGCAAGTGGCTGTCTAGCCAGAAATCTTATTTTTTCTATTATTTCCCTTTTCATCTATTACTTTTCTAATTAAGGACAGTATTACAGTTCATCCAGATAAACAGGAAAAGAACACAGGGGCAATGAAAACCACACAAAATGGGTTTTTCTATGTATTCCTTGATCTCTGTGTAATAAAAAATTCCTTATATATGCTTCTTAAGGTGGAAATTTGACTCTCACGTACATAAATCTTATCATGTTAGGCCCTCAGTGGTACAACAGAATCTCAGAGGACTGTGCATATTCAGAGTCCTCGAAAATACGGGGAGGTGTTAGCTTATTCTTTTGTGCCTTTTTACATGAATTCGTTTATGAAACACACTGAAGTCTTAATCTACCTTATTTATCAGATTTACCTCTGAATAATTTGGGTCTCCTTTCCAAAAATCACACTCCAACTCAAAAACAGAGCTTTTTACACATCAGAGATACCTAAGTAGATGAGTTATAGAATCTGGCCAGAAAATTTAAAAAATGATTTAGGCAACACTAATATCTTGTAAAACATTTCCTTGGCCTGCTTCTCTGCAGAGGTGATTTTTTTTTTTCAATTCAGAACCTTCGAAAAAATTAATACTTTACTGCTGAGCCGTACAACATGAAATCCTTGTCCTGTAGGCTCAAAGTAGAGAATAAAACTGTTTGGCATTTGATTTTGTCTACCTGTTAAAAATATGAATTCTATTCATGAGAATCAGCTGGGAGATGTACAGTCCAAACAGTTTCTCTAGTTCTGCCCTGTCATATGTGGGAGCTACTAACTGTGTGGCTATTTGAATTGCACTAAAATCAAGTAAAATTAAAATGCAGTTTCTCAGTCACACTGCATCTCAGGTGTTAAATATACAAATTGTTTGATAGCTGCCATATTAATATAGAACATTTTTATCATCAAGAAAGGTTCTGTTGGATAGAACAACTAGATAAACCAAATTTTACTGCTAAAGATCTGTAATACATTGTGTGCATGAGTGCAGATGTGCACACACGCATACCTGCAGAAGTACTTCTGCTGAAATGTTCTTTGATATGACATATTGAGGAATGTTATAGATAACACATTGTAGTAGCATATTTTTACCAAAATTTCATGGGAAAAAATTGTCCAGTATACCATCTTCTGGCTTTTTTGCAGGACACCCCAGATAGCTTTGTTTTATGAATAATGTTAATCTTTTGACGTCTAAGTATTCTTCCTGCTTTGACCTTGGCCTGTCAAATTTGAATTCACAGCCCACCTTATCATAATGGTACAAGTCAGTACTATTTTACCTTTGCTATCCTAATGTTTGTACTTCACACAATATGCAATTTTCCACTTTTCCCAGGGTTTCTTTTTTTTTTTTTTTAAAGATTTTATTTATTTTTAGAGAGAGGAAGGAACGGAGAAAGGGAAGGCGAAAAACATCAATGTGTGGTTACCTCTTACATGCCCCCTATTGGGGACCTGACCCACAACCCAGGTATGTGCCCTGACTGGGAATTGAACCGGCAACCCTTTGGTTCACAGGCTGGTGCTCAATCTACTGAGCTACACCAGCAGAGCTGATATTTATATCTTTTCATATGTCTATAGGCCATATATGTGTCCTCTTCAGAGGAGTGTCTATTTGAGTCCTTTGCCCATTTTTTTTATTGGATTGTTTGTCTTCCTGGTGTTGAGTTTTATGAATTCTTTATATATTTTGGAGATGAAATCCTTGTACGATGTATCATTGGCAATATGTTCTCCCATATAATCAGCTTCCTTTTCATTTTGATGATGGTTTTTAGCCATGTAGAAGCTTTAGAATTTGGTATAATTCTTTTTTTTCCCTTTATTTCACTTGCTCTAGGTAATATATCAGCAAAACTACTGCTACATGGGATATGTGAGATTTTACGCCTATGTTTTCCTTTAAGATTTTTATGGTCTCATGACTTAGATTTAAGTCTTTTATACATTTTGAGTTTATTCTGGTATATGGTGTAAGTCGGTGGTCAAGTTTCATTTTTTTCCATATACCTGTCCAGATCTCCCAACAGCATTTATTGCAGATGCTATTTTTACTCCACTATATGCTCATGCACTCTTTGTGAAATATTAATTGAGCATAGAGACGTGGGTTTATTTTAGGGCTTTGTATTCTGTTGCATTGATCTCTGTGTCTGTTCTTATGCCAATATGAGACTGTCTTGATTATAGTAGCCTTGTAGTATAGTTTGTTATCAGGTATTGTGATGCCTCCTACTTAATTCTTTTTTCTCAAGATTGCTGAGGCTATTCAGGGTATTTTTTGGTTCCATATAAAGTTTTGAAATATTTGTTCTACATCTGTGAAATATGTCATTGGTATTTTAATAGGGATTGCATTGAATCTATAGATTGCTTTGGGTAGTATGCATATTTTAATGATGTTAAGTCTACCAATCCATGAACATGGTATATACTTTCATTTATTTGCATCTTCCTCAATTTCTTTCTTTAGTGTTCTACAATTTTCCAAGTATAGGTCTTTTACCTCCTTAATTAATTAAATTTAGTCCTAGGTAATTGATTTTTCTTGTTAATATAGTAAATGGGATTTTTCCCCCTAATTTCTCTTTCTGATAGTTCATTGTTGGTGTACAAAAATGTCATCAATTTCTGAATATTGACTTGTATATCTTGCTATTTTGCCAAAATCACTTATTAGGTCAGGTAGTTTTATGGTGGACACTATAGGGTTTTCCATGTACACTATCATGTCATCTGTGAATAATGATAGTTTTACTTCATCCTTTCCGATTTGGACACCTTTTATTTCTTTTTCTTGTCTGATTGCTGTGGCTAGAACTTCCAGCACTATGTTACATAAGAGTGGTGAAAGCAAACACCCTAGTCTTGTTCCTGATCTTAAGGGGAAAGCTTTTAGTTCTTGCCCCTTGAGTTTGATATTGGCAGTAGATATCTTGTGTATGGTCTTTTGTTTCTATGTCATTTAATTCTGCTCTGATTTTGATTATTTCCTTCTACTTGCTCTGGGCTTTATTTGTTGTTGTTCCTCTAGTTCTTTTAGATGTAGGGTTAGGTTGTTTATGTGAGATTTTCTATCTTTTTTTTTGGTAGGCCTGTATTGCTATGAACTTCTTTCTCAGGACTGACTTTACTGTGTCCCAAAGGTTTTGTGTTGTTGTATGTTCATTTTCATTTGTTTCCAGTTACTTTTTGATTTTTTCCTTGATCTCATTGTTACCTTACTCATTATTTAAAACCATGTTATTCCATCTCCTTGTATTTGAATGTTCTTGAGTTTTTTACTTGGGGTTGGTATCTAGTTTCAAGCCACTGTGATCCAAGAAGGTGCTTGATATGATTTCAGTTTTCTTGAGTTTTTTGAGTCTTGTTTTGTGTCCTGTCATGTGGTCTTTCATGAAAAATGTTCCATGTGTGTTTGAAAAGAATGTATATTTTGCTTCTTTGGTGTGAAATGTTCTATAAATATCAATTAAGTCCATTTTATCTAGAGTGTCATTCAGTGCCACCATATCCTTGTTGATTCTTTGTTTGGAAGAACTACCCATTGTTGACAGTGACATGTTAAAATCCCCTATGATGACTGTGTTGCTGTCAATATCTTTCTTGAGGTCCTCCAAGATTTTACTTATATTATTAGGTACTTCTATATTGGGTGCATATATGTTTATAAGGATTATATTCTCCTGTTGGACTACTCCCTTAAGTATTATATAGTGACCTTGTTTGTCTCTTGTTAACGGCCTTTGTTTTGAAGTCTTTTTTGTCTGATGTAAATATTCCTACCCCAGCTTTATTTTTTCCCATTTCTATTTGCTTGGAATATTTTTACCATTCCTTCACTTTCAACCTGTGTAGATCTTTTTTTCTGAGCTTGCTCTCTTGCAGACAGCATATATATAAGTCATGTTTTCATTTCCATTCAGCTACCCTATATCTTTTGATTGGAGCATTTAATCCATTTACATTTAAAGTTATTAATGATAGGTACTTATTCATGGCTATTTTTCCCTTTGTACCTGTGTTTGTTTGTTTGTTTGCTTCTTTTTCTTCATCTTTTAAGCAGTCCTTTTAGCATCTCTTACAATGCTAGTTTGGTGGACATGTACTCTTTAAGTTTTTTTTTTTTTTTTTTTAATCTCCTCATTTCACCTTCCTTTTTAAATGAGAGCCTTGCTGAGTAGAGTAGCCTTGGTTTTAGGCCTTGGCTTTTCATTACTTGGAATATTTTATGCCATTCCCTTGTCACTTGTAGTGTTTCTGTTGAGAAATCTGCTTATAGTTTTATAGGAGCTCCCTTGTATGTTACTAGCTGTTTCTCCCTTTCTGCCTTTAAGATTATCTCTTTGTCTTTAAGTTTTGCCATTTTAGTTATAATGTGTCTTGGAGAGGTCTTCTTTGGGTTCATTTTGATTGGGACCTTCTGTGGCTTCCTGGACTTGTGTGACTTTTTCCCTCAAGTTAGGGAAGTTTTCTGTCATTACTTTTTCAAACAGGTTTTCTAAACCTTGCTCCTTTTTTTCCCCTTCTGGTATCCCAATGATGTAAATATTACTATGTTTCATGTTGTCCTGTAGTTCCTTTAAACTATCTTCATTCTTTTTGAGTCTTCTTTCATTTTATTGGTCTGTCCAGGTGTATTTTTCTACCTTGTTCTCCAAGTTGTTGATTTGATCCTCTGCTTCCTCTAGTCTTCTTCCAATTTCTTGTAGTGTATTCTTCATTTCAGATATTGAATTCTTCATTTCCTCCCAGATCTTTTTCATGTTGAGGTAGTTCCCAGTAAGCTCCTTATAGTTTCTGTAGAGATCCTTGTAGTTCTCAGTGAGCTCCTTGAGCATCCTTATAAGCATTATTTTAAACTCTGTGTGTGATAGATTGCTTGCCTCAGTTTCACTTAGCACTCTTTCTGGGGGAATTCCTCCTTTCCTTTTGGCTGGAGGTTGTTTCTTTGTCTCCCCATTTTAGGTTTCTGCTTTTTTTCTGTTTTTGTGTATTAGATAGATCTGCTTTGACTCCCTGTCTTCCTGAGATGGCCTTCTGTGGTAGGAGACCTGTGGGACTCAGTGGTGCCGTTTCCTTGATCTTCTGAACTGGATGATTCGCGATGCCCTTTATGCTGTTTATATGGGCTCTCTTGTACGTTGGTTTTGGTTGTTGTGGGGTTTTTCTTTGGTGGATACTTCCCTCTGGCTGCCTGACAGTCACACTGCCCAACATGTCTTGTATGCAATTGCACAGGTGCTGCCAGGACAAAACAATACAATCCAGGAAGCAATCTGTACCTGCAAATAAAGCCCAACCACAACCACACTATCAACAACAAGTGAGCAAATATTAATAAAGATGTAAAGAGGTTAAGACTATTATAAGAATGGGAAAATGAATATGAGATTACTAATGGAAAGAGAAATGATTTTAGGAGGGTAGAGACAGGAGAAATAATAATAGGGAATAGAAACAAGGTGAAGAAAGGAAGAAACTTTACCTCATAAATAAAAAAACGAAGGAAGAAGGCAAAATGGAGTGAGAAAAAGGAAGAGTATAATACGAGCTTTAAAAAAATTTTAAAGATAGTGAAAAAATAGGAACAAAAGTGAAGAACAACATCTACCACAGTAATATCAATGACAAATGAGCAGAGATTAATAAAGGTGGAAAGGGAATAAGAATGACAAAAGAAAGAAAAAAGATTATGAGATGTCTAAAAGAAAGTAAAGTGATTTTTGAGAGTACAGAGGGAGAAGAAATAATAAGAGTGAGGAATGAAAACCAGGCTAAGAGATGGAAAAAAATAAAATTTAAAAGAAAAGAAAGAAAAGACAGGAGGAAGGCAAAGTGAAGTCTGAGAGGGGAACAGTAAAATTTGAGATTTGACACGCAAAAATAGTGAACATCTAGGAATAAAATTGTAAATTCAAGTACAACCACCATATCAACAACCAACAAGCAAAGTTTAATAAGAGTGAAGAGATAATAAGGATATTATAAGAAAGGGAAAAATATGGGATGACTAATGGCAAGAAAATGGTATTGAGAAGCTGGAGGGAGGAGAAATAATAAGAGTACAGAATACAAAGAAGGCGTAGAATGAGAAAAAATAAAATTTAAAACAAAAATAAGATGAAAAAGGCAAATGATGAGAAGTTAGGAGTCAAATGAAATTTGAAATAAACTAAAATAAGAATTATAGTGAAGTAATAGGAACAGACTTGAAGAAAAAGAAAAAAATGTTAACAAGCTATGCAGGTGAGAAAATAATGCAAATAATGCAGAAGACCACAGTGGAATTCATCTCAGCAGAACCCAGTGTTCGCCACTGTCTTCTCTTTCTGGATCCGCCCCTCATGATGTCAGACTGTGTCCTGCTCTGGCTCTAGGCAGCCTGTTCGAGACTACTAGTGATCCACAGTCTGTGACTGTCTCCTTCAGGCGTGGCTGCTTCCCACTGTTCTGCCCTGCCAGCACAAGGCCCAGGAGTGGTTCATCTAATGCCCGGGAGCACTGCCACCTCCACCTGCCTCCATAGGGGGCCTCGGGTGCCATCAGGAGGGTGGACCCCTGGGTCACCCCCTGAGGGTGCTGTTCAGTCTTCAGGGAAGATGGTAGGATTGTATCTCCAACCTACCCCCCTACCACAGCTCCCCCCAACACACATCTTGGTCTGTCCCAGATTATTTCCAGTAATGTATCGTTTCCAATGAATTAGGTGCTTGTTTCCTGTGAAGGGCCAATCTGTTCAAAAGGGGCAGCTCTTTCCTGCTTGATGCTGACAGTAGCTCTGTGTAAGAGCTAAGGCTGGGCGAAGCCCTGAACCTCCTTGCTGCCCTTACCTCTCTAATCTGTCTGCTTTGCTGGTTTCAGTGGCTCTGGGCCTGAGGATTCAGCATAGCTTGTAATGTCTGGTAGAAGTTCAGAAAGGGACCTTTTTGAGCTTCTCCTTCTTTCCCCTGCGGATATGCGCTGAACAGGGGGCTCCTGAGTGTAGACTTACTGATCTGCAGAGCCTGCAATCCCTCAGGTGGGGGTTGGGCACACATGGTGAGGGGACCTGCCTGGCTGCAACAATCTCAGACTTTCAGCTTCTGGCTTCCCAGTCCCCAGCCTGACTCTGTAGCAGGGGACTTGGTCCTGAACTCTCCACTCTCCACAGCATCCTGCTCGCCAGCTGCACTGGGTCAGGTCCTGCAGTCCCTTCAGGGTGACACTTTCTGTTCTTCCTGTGCAGCTGGACTCAGTGGGATCGAACTGTGCTTTCACTCTGGTCTCTTTGTTGGTGAAGCTGCTGTGTGCATGCATGCGAGCACAGGGTCCCTTTCAATTCTCGCCTCAGATCCTCTTCTAAAAACATCTCTATGTGGCCCCCACACTGCAGCACCAAGCACTGGGCTGGTTCTCCGCATGTTCCACCTCCCCAGATAGCACAAAGTCTCTCTTGGTCAGGGCTGTCCACAGCCTGCCAGTGCCCCTGACAGTTTCAGGGGATAGGGTTTCTCTCTGGAACTCTCCTGGGTGTGCGGAAGCTATGGACATGCCGCTCACTGTGTGTGTGCAGCTTGAGTCTCTCAGACTTTGTACACCATTCTAAGTCTCTCTCAATTAGGGCTGGTGGTTTTCCTCTGTGGGACGGGAGCTCTGTTTTGGGGCTTCAGGATGGGGCGGGAGCCACTAAGCTGCATTTTCTGTCTGATCTTTCCTGTGCTGCAGGTGCCTTGCAGAGGGCATTTCCCCCCTCAACTTATAAAATCTCTTACTGGACGGTACTAAGCATCTTCTGTACTCCTTGGCTTCAAAAATTCCTATCAGCTGAGACTCTGTTGACTGTTTACTTAGGTTATTTTTTAGAAGATCAGCCAAAAATCCCTGTTGGAGACACAAGCAAGTGGGCTCAGCTTCAACCTACTCAGCGACTGTGTTCCAAATCCTCTTTGTTAATTCTGAGTGGAGAACCTGCTTTTAAAGGCCAAACCTTTCTCTGGTATAGTTCCTGTTTATTCTCAGAGAATTCATCTCTGGGTTTTCTGGAAATTTATATAGTAATATTCTGAATGCAATTTATTTTGTTTTATTTTGTTTTATCCCTTCTATACCCTCTTCCACTTGTACCAACCCCTTCCCCTCACAATTAAAACATGTATTGGTTAAGACGGATGAATGAAGATTAATTTTGATCAGGATCATTTTGTGTTCTCAGGAGGATGGATTCTCTTTTTCACTGCGAGGAGGTATTAGAATGCCTTCTTCTCCCTGTGCAGCAATAATCCCCTTAGTATTAGGGAAAATTGTAATATGTATTTTGTTCCCATATTCACATATTCCTTCCTGTCTCTCAGCATACACACACACACACACGCACACGCACACACAACGTGACAGGACAGAAGAACCTAGAGGAGGGAAGGAAGGAAGGAAGGAAGGAAGGAAGGAAGGAAGGAAGGAAGGAAGGAAGGAAGGAAGGAAATTCAGAATTGTATATACCATCAAAATCAGTGAAATAGTCACTGAAGGCCGTCTGTATTAACAAAAGCCTATTGGGGAATGGCTACTGAGTGGCTTCTGAAGACTTTGTTGGCATAAATTATTTCTGTTTGAGGTAAATGATTGGGCTTCACTTGAAAAACCGCCAAATACACTTCGTTGGTGTTCCATGATTGGTGGCACATAGCACTTCGGTGCGGTAACTCAGCCATGCCACCATCTGCCCGGCACTCTCATTCTGCTGCTGGCATGCCATTTATTTGCTTTTAACATGCAACCCGAATAAAAATCCTCATCATCTGCCAAAATTAGAAATGCAGCTGTTTTAAGACTTAAACAGCAATAGCACTATTCATTATACCAGTATGGAGGAATAAAATAGAAAGATGTACTGGAAAGAGCAATACTACACTAGGTTGTATTTGT
Source organism: Anoura caudifer (assembly GCA_004027475.1). Taxonomy (NCBI): domain Eukaryota; kingdom Metazoa; phylum Chordata; class Mammalia; order Chiroptera; family Phyllostomidae; genus Anoura; species Anoura caudifer. The sequence goes on from PVKU01007428.1 coordinate 29,036, forward strand.
ACCTCTACTTTTTTAAGTGCTTTTAAGACATTTATACCAGTTACCAGTGTTGACTATAGGCTCAAAGTGGAGTTGACACATAGATATATCAAATATCTCTTTCCTATATATAGTAATAAAAGAATTGGGATTTGACTCAAGCTCAGGTTTATTTTTTTCATGTTATCAAGCAATGTCAACTTTTCAATTTCCAGAAACTGATAAATTTCTGGCTTATTCTGGATCTCATCTTATTGTATTTAAATTTTCTCCAGCAGTTTCTTGAGGGTTCTGATCATTATAACTTGCTAACTCTGGGAACATGGAGCTCTGTGGAGAATTCTCAGTGAGGCCAAATACTTGGCCCTCCATTAAAAAAAAAAAGGAGAAAGCAATGTCATCCACAATCAGATTATTTAGGAATGATAGATATTAGGAAATGATAAAATCTTGTGTGAAGTACTCCATCCTGAGACACATTTCTTCACAGTGATTAGACATAACTATTCTGAAATTAAAGTTGGATGGTTTGAGGTTGGTTTGCTCCATTCTTTATACTTTGATGTTCATATAAGTTAAGATTTTATTTACTTATTATTTTAGGAGAAAGAGGAAGGAGGAGAGGGATGAAACATCAATATGTGAGGGAAACATCCATCGGTTGCCTGTCACACACCCGCAACAGCTGGCCTGACACCCAGACATATGCCCTGACTGGGAATTGAACCAGTGACCTTTTGGTTGCATACCAACCCACTGAGCCACACCAGTCACGGTGTTCATATAAGTTTAAAGTAACAAGTTGAATTCATTTGGTCATAATATGTTAACGTTGCTCCCATACGAGATCTTTCACCATATGAATTTTAAGCACTTAAAAAAATCATTAATATTTATAGAACTGACCTATAGAAAATTAACTTCCTGTGGAAACAGGGCATGAAAAGCAAAGACAGAGCAAGACACAAGTTTGATGTGCATTTATTTATCTTCCATATCCAAGAAGATTAGTTACACTAAAGAACAGTATGTCATAGTTCTTAAAAAATCCACATAACAATTAGCTCAGTGGCAGAGAGTTAATATTCACTCTAAAAATACATGTTCAGGATGGATATGCTTGGCTTGGCAATTTAAGACTTCATAAATGGATCTCAATTTGAAAGGAAAAATTTAATTTTGGTTTTAAGGAGCTAAAATATTTGAAAATTTTCTAAGTTAAAAGAGACATTAGACCTTATAACATGTTATTATGACAATTATTGTAAAATTTTAATGAAAAATATTTGTTTAATTTTATGGACTCAAAATACTTCCTTCCTACCTAGAATACATGTAATATCTATATATTAAGCCTACTAGATTCACTTTGTTGTTCTTCAAGCTAATAGTAACCTCAGGATTACCTCATATAAATTTCTACTGCTGTGGGCTCAGTGCTTTTTAAAACACTTGGTGCTGAGCAGAGGCCTTGGTGGGCTGTCTCTGATGACTGAAATCTATTTTTGTTCTCTTGGAGTACTTAACACACAAAACAAGTGAGACGAGCATAAATACATCTCTTCAGCTTGAAATTAGATTGATTACCATAGATGATACCGCCCTAGCAAGTGAGTCAGTAGTCAAAACCTGAAAGTTTTTTAAATAAACTTTTAAATTTTTGAATAGTTTTATATTTACAGAAAGTTTGCAAAGATAGTACAGAGTTCACCTCACCCAGACTTACTCTCCACTGAGGTGGTCATCTTACATCATCATGGTACATTTGTCAAATCTGAGATATCAGCACTGGTACATGATTTGAACTATGTATTTTTTTTTTGCCATCCGTGTTCTGTTTCTGCTCCAGGACGCCCTTCAGGGTACCTCATTGCATTTGGTTATGTTTCTTGGGTTTCCTCTGGTCTGACAATCTCTCAGACTTCCCTTGTTTTTCATGGCCTTCACAGTTTTGAGGAACACAGACCAGGTGTTCTTTAGAACATCTTCAATCTGGGTTTAGCTGATATTTTTCTCATGATTAAATTGGGGTTGTGCATATTTGGCTAAAAGATACCACAGCCCTGGCTGGGTAGTTCAGTTGGTTAGAGTGTCATCCTGATGCACCAAGGTTGCCGGTTGGATCACCCATCAGGACACATACAAGAATCAACCATTGAATGCATAAGTAAGTGAAACAACAATTCTTTCTCTCTCTCTCTTAAATTAATAAATATTTTTTTAAAAACAGAAGTAGCACAAATATGTAAGTTTTTACTGATGGGAGTGCACTGCCTATTGCATGGCATCAGGCATGTGATACCGACATCCCTTCACTGATGATGTTAACCTCCATCACTTGGTTAGGTGGGTCGGCCAGATTTCTTCACTGTAGACTGTTTCCCTTCCCTACTCTGTAGAAAATGAAAAATTTGTGGCTAACTCTGGATCTCATCTTATTCTGTGTTTATTTTTCTCAGAAGTTTTTTAGTTTCCGATTATTATAACCTGCTAGTCCAAAGAGCATGATAATGGCCAGCTGTGTGGAGAACTCTCGGTGAGACCAGGCAGAGGGGAAGATAAGTTACATCCTCTGAAAGTGGGATTAACTGCGTGTATTAAATTGAATTATTCTGGAAGGAAGATTTGTCTCTTCTCAACTTATTTATTCAAAACCCAACATTAGGTGGTTATTTCTTATTATTTACTACATTTGATAACACAAGTTCTGGTGCTATTTGTGTTTTGGGTTCATTTTTTCTTATACATAAAGAGAATATACACATAGTTTGTGTCAAGAGATGATTATGAACGCCAGTGAATACCGTTATAAGCAACCGCAATGGTTAATTTTATTTGTCAGTTGACTGGGTAACATGCCAAAGGTATTTAATTAAACATTTTTCTGGGTGTGTCTATGATGGTGTTTTGGATAAGATTAATATTTGAATCAACAGACTTAGTAAAGCAGATTGCCCTCCCCAGTGGGTGTGGGCCTTATCCAGTCCCTTGGAGAAGGGAGGACAGCCTGCCTGCCTGTCTTTGATCCAGGACACCAGCCTGCTGCTGCCCTTAGACTGGTACTGTGACTGTATGTATCGTTGGCTCGCCAGCTTGCTGACTGCCAATCTTAGGACTTGTTCACCTTCATAATTGTGTGAGTCAGTTCTGAATATATTTTTATTCTGTTGGTTCTTTTGCTCTAGAGAACTCTGATTGATGAAGAATTAGAGAAATACTCTAATCTGGGAAATCTTTTGTGTGTGCCCCTTCCCTGACACTGTCTCTTTTTACTGTCTTGAAAGTCATCTGTTTGCATTAATTGTTTTACATGGTGAGATTTAAAGCTTACAGATTAATATTCTTCTGAAGATGGTCAGGTAGCTGTGGTTCTTAGCCAGCAAAAGCTATGAAGTAATTCATCAACTTTTAGATTTCTCTTTTATTTAAGGAAATAAAATGCATCTCTTTCTTAGTTCTTTGGTAGTAATGATAAAGCACACCCTGTGTACGGAATAAGCTACCTCTTACGGAGTTTCTTCATAATTAACCTGCCTCTGGAGCAGGTGCTCATCAGTGTGTAAGGATCCTCTTATCTTTTTCTATTCAAATTTTCCATAAAAAAGGAGCTTCTGTAACAATTTTCAATTATTATAGTGGAAATTGGAGAAACCTGACATAGTAATACTATGGTAAAAGTTAAGTTGCATAAAAATATATCTTGGAGCAAATATGTAAGTTTTTACTGTCTTGTTTTATCTCAGTTTAAAGACCTATAGTTATTTTTTTTAAAGCAAATATTGCTTTGGTGACTTTACCATGCTAAGACTTGTAAGCAAGGACAACATATTTAGACAAATCTCATATTTAACATTATGGCCACCATATAAATTTTGAAATTAATTTTTTAAACATTTGAAATGAATATGTACTTGCAATAATGGTCATATTATCACTAAAACAAAGACTCACAAGTTTCAAATCCTGATAGTTATATCAACTTGTTATCAGTGGGACCTAGGCTCATCCACAGGATCATAAGGAAAGCATTCATAGGACCCAAGCATGGGAGACTGTGGTGTGGCATGGTTTATTCATGTGGAAATACAAGCTGCCCTCCGGGTTTCCAGTGTCTCTTCTCTCTTTGTCCTGCCATGGAAAAAGTCCAGCTGTGTCTTCAGCAAGGCCAAGACAAAAGCCAGTGTCCGGAGTTTAGTCCTTTGGAGCCCGCAGGTCTCAGTCCCCATCCAAGTAGCTTCGCTTGTTCCCGAATGCACCGGTGGTGGAGTCCTCATTGTTGCTGGCCATGTGGCTGCAGTGACCACGTGTCTGTGGAGAGAGAATGCTCAAGTGTGCGGGGCACGTTACTGCGTGGGCAACAGAGGGAGGGAGAGCTTAGTCCTTTTGGAGCCCATGCCATCTGCCATGGGTCCTGGTAACTGTTAGAGCTACATGGTGCGTGCTCCTGGATGTGAGAGCATACAAACAGATGGGGCAGTTGTGTCACCAGCTGGCGGGGGTTGGGGAGGCGGAGAGAGCACAACAGAGTACACGCACTCCTTTGTTCCCCTGGGATTATATTACCTTGGGCCCGGTGCCTTTTCAAAGTGACCAGTTTCCCAAATGTTCATAGGCTTTGCATGGGGTTACACCCTGTAGTTGGACTGACAGGTCTCTATGGCCCAGAACCTACCCATGTGCGCCCCAACAATCTGGTACTGGAGGGGAGTAGGGAGGAGTATTAATCCCTTGGGGGAACAATGTTATGATCTCCTAGAGCGTGCAAAGCTTGAGCTTCCTGGTGAAGGAGACAGCCTCGCGCTTCCCATTTTATTAAGCTCAAGGTCTAGTTCCCTTTGCCCTCTTTCCTTTATCAACATCTAGTTAAAAACCAATGGCAGCAAACTCTCTAAATCATTTAAGCTTGTCTACTGAAGACGTGCAGAATAATCCTAATCTTTCTTATCCATGCCATCTTTTAAATATGTAATCCCCTAAAATCTTTTTTATAGAAAACGTGGAGCAGGCACATTGTCATGATGAAGCTGCCAATCACCAGTTGCCCATAGCTGTGGCCCTTTGAATCAACTGAATAGTTTTCGTGGAGGAAGGTTCAAGCTTAACACAAAATTTGATGCAGATTCGTTGCCCTACTCACATAATCATTTTGAATGCAGCAGCCACACAGCACGCATGCTCACTCAGTGGCATCTTCTGCCCCCACTGACTAGTACAGTGAAGTCATCATTGTTTTCACATGTGCATTCCAGTCCACTCTCCTTGGCTGCTGGGTTACATCAATGTCGCACAAACCACTTGCATTATTAACACATATATCACCTCACATAGTTATTTTTTTTGGTGAGAACTTTTAAGTTACACTCTCAGTAAAATTCAGTTATACAATACAGTGTTATCAATTATAGTCACCATATTATACATTAGACCTTATTCATCTTACAACCAGGAAACGTTTTCACAGTTCTTTCATGTACTCATCTAAAAAGATCATTTGGGTTCTTGATTTGGTCATCACATTAAACTGTTCTTCTAAATGTCTTCTTATTTGCTTCCTAAAGGGCATCACTATGTGTTAATCATTTAGGTAGGAATGATAAAAATACTAGAATGACTAACAATACTATTAAGCAACATCTGTCTTAGATGAGGGTCCAGCCCCTATATGTAACATTGACACATTTAGCGTTCGAGGTCCATTGGAACTGTAGTCCGAAGTGATGAGTAGTTAATAAGGATTGAAATGTCAGAAGCCAGATAGTTCAAGAGGTCATGACGGGGTCAGTGATCTATTAGCCTGAAAGATGTATCTCAGGGGTCGTATTCTGATGATATATGAGCAACAAGGCCAGGAAGTTACATCAACATCCAGGAAGCCAATAGAGACAGGCTAGAACCAGGAGTCCAGAGAAATGTACTAATATGAAGTGGTCAGCTGATGAACATCATATGTAAGCAGAATGTTAAGCCCCAGAGGACACAGAAGTACCTCAAATGGAAGATATGATCAAGTTGGGAAGTGACAATTGTTTGGTTGTATCTGGGAAGAAATTAATTTGAAGGGCAGGTGATGCTGGACATATAGTTGTGTGCCATAAATCATCTGTTTAGGTGTTGTTTGTTTTTCTTTTCCACTGAAATGCAGTCCCAGAAGGTCAGATGTATTATCTTTCTTTTTTATTGTATAATCCCTTGTACCTAGAAGAGAATCTGATCCCTAATAAGCACAATAAATGTAACTTAAATGAATGACTGAATCTAAAAAGTCAGAAAGTTCTGTTAAATTACCTTGTATGAAATAGTAAGCATTCAAGTCACCATATTCTCCCACCGTATTCACTAGAATGGTTTCCTAATGGGTTTCCATGCCTCCAGCCTTGTTCCTTCTCATCCCTTCTCCTCCATTGTGCAACCCTAGTAAATTCTAAAGCCTAAATTCGATCGTGTCATTCTCTATTGAAAACCCTTTAGTAGCACAAGTATAAATCCTCCTACATGGCTAATGAACCAGTGATTTGCCTTCTGCTTATTTCTCCAGCCCTATGGCCCCTGTACCACTCCATACTCTACTAAACTCCAGTGTAAGGTCCCATGGAACCTCTTTCATTTCCTTTAATAGATTACAATGTCAGTCTTTCTTGCATTTCCCCATTACACTTGCTTGTTTTGCAGCCTGCGTGATTCATATTCACCTTCATCCTCTTTTGGTTTGCCTGGCTAACTTCTATTGATCTGTCATAACTTGGCACCTGTATCCTCCCCTAGGAAGTCCTACCTGAAGCACCAGCTTCATGTCAGGTAGCTCTCCCTGCCAGGTGCTCCCTTCATCAACATGTATCACACTCTGTTTATAATAACATGTTTACTGACTTTAAAGTAGAGGATACTATGTGAGGAAAGGGGCCGTAGTTATCTAATTTGCACATATAATAATAATGCCATCAGAGTTTTGGTAAAGATTACATGAGGTACTCCTGTCAATCCCATGTTTTAACTTTGCTCTCCCATCATCCCCAGTGCCTTGCATGCCATCTGGCAATAAGTGCTCACTAAATAATTATTGTTGACTATATTAAACTTCTCTACTACTTATCATCATGGATGCTTAAGTCAAATTTGAATTTAAATATAATATGGATGATCAATTTGGAACATTATTTTTATTGTCAATTCATAGAGAATTTTTTTAAATGAATGTCATGTGGATTTTTAGAATTTATAACTTGAATGGCATTTAACAAGTGTCTCTGAAAAGCATTCAACAGTAAATAAGAATAAAGAATACAAGAGTTTTATGTTTTTGCTTAACCTCTTCAACTTTTTCACCCAGCACCACAAACCCCTGCTCCCCTAAAAGCTGTCAGTCTGCTTTCTGTATCTGTGGGTCTGTGTCTACCTTGTTTGTTATTTTGTTCATTTGATTCAAGTAAAATCACACAGTATTTCTCTTTTTCTTACTTGCTTGTTAAACTTAGCATAACACTCTCCAGGCCCATCCATGCTGTTGCTAAAGGTAAAAGTTCCTTCTTTTTTATGGCCAAGTAGTATTCCATTGTATAAGTGTACCACAACTTTTTTATTCACTCATCTCTTGATGAGCACTTGGGCTGCTTCCAAATCTTGGCTATTGTAAATAACGCTGCAATGAACATACAGGTGCATATAATCTTTTGAATCCATGTTTCAGTTTCTTCAGATATATTCTCAAAAGTGGGATGGTGGTGGGTAATAAGGCAGTTTCATTTTCACTTTCTTTAGGAAACTCCATACAATATATAAATGATATATTATAGAATTGGACATCTGAAACCTGTATAATTTTATTAAACAATGTCACTCTAAAAATTCAATAAAAATTTTTAAAAAGAACATATTGAATGGATTTACATTGAAATTCAAAGTTAAAAAGAAGTGGGGAAATCTAATTAAAAATTGGGCAAAGAATTTGAAAAAATTTCTCTGAAGAAGATATACAAATGACTAATAATCACAGCAAAAGTTGCTTAACATCATTAGTCATTAGGGAAATGCAAATCAAAATCACAGGAGACACCACTTCGTGATGGCTGTAATCAAATAGAAAGTAATAAGTTTTGGCAAAGGTGTGGAAAAATTGCAAACTTCATATATTGCTAATGGGAATGTTAAATAGTGTAGCTGCTTTGGAAAAGAATTTGGAAATTCCTCAAATTTCCCAGCAATTCTTCTCCTAGGTATATAACCAAGAGAAAACATGTTTATACAAAAACTTGTACACAAATATTCATAGCAGCATTATTTATCATAGCCAAAAAGTAGGAAAAAACAAACGTCCATTAACTGGTGAATGAATAAACAAAATGTGGTATATCCATTCAATGGGCTATTGTTTAGCCAAAAAGAAGAGACGAAGTAGTGATACATGCCACATATTGATTAACCTTGAAAACATTATCCTAAGGGAAAGAAGCCAGACACGAATGTTGATGTATTGTATAATTCCATTTGTATGAAATGTCCAGGATAGACACAATTATAGAGGCAGGAAATAGATGAAAAATAAAAAATATATATAAATAAGTAGGTAGAATTCGGCTTTTCTGTTCACCTAGAGGGTAAAGGTTTGGTGGAGGGAGGATAAGTGAAGGTATTATATCAAAAATATTGTGGAGATCTTTCATACATAATGTCAGTTGTAAGAACTTTGAATTGCTTGTGATCAATAGAATGTAAAGTTAAAGAGTCAGGAAACAGAAAATAAGGTTTATTTCTGGGGACCTACTTAAGGAAGGATTGTTATTCAAATTACTCTCTTCTGAGAATAACATATCAATAAGAGTAATTCAAAGGATTTGGTTATAGAACCTTGTGGTCCTGAAGTACAATATGCTCTGATGCTTTTGCAACAGAGATGTCACATTACTGCTAAAAAAGAGCGCTCTCTTCTCCTTAACTTAGACATGTAAATGCAGTGCTATGATATTCTCTATGGAACAGTACTGTGGCTTTGACAGGGTGAAAATTGCATAGACTGACTTGGGTATGAGTCTGTGTACTTCTGTCTGTATGTGTGTATGCAATAAATAGTTGTCCTAATTATTTCCAGTGGTATCCAATAAGTACTTATTTTTTTCATTCTATCTTTGTCTTACATGTAATGATCTCACTGATTTTTATATATTCATTTGAGTCAAGAGTACTAGAAACAACCCCCAAACCCAGTGGAGTATGATGGTCCCCATGTCACTTTCTGCCTGGTCTGCACCCCACACCACCAGTCCTAGAGTTCAATTGCCATACCGGGTGCACAGTGCGGGGTGGGGGTGGGGGTGGGAGGGCTTAGCAGAGGTGAAGTAGATTTCTTGAAGGGTGGAAGGCAGAAAGCAGAAAGGAGGTATTAGTGCACGGTCTGGTAGTTGTAGTCGTAAAGTTTATCATGGTTTTTGCATAGAAGGTAATGGGAGATTTCTGGACTTAAAATGAGAAAAGCTTAGTGAGCTGAAGATCGGTAAGTGGAGACAAAGTAACTTAAAGTGAAAACAGACAAAGGATGATTTAAAAAAAAAACCTGAGGGAAAAAATCTTGGATTTGAAAACATCACAAATAAAATCTTAAATTCCTCATATTAAATTCCTCAAGGTACAAATGACCCAGGCTATGTTTCTTAACCCCAGTTCAGTAAAGTAACATAAAAGTCTAAAGAACAAATAGAATGTATCAACTTAAAAATTTTTAAAAATCAGGATTCAGGTTAAAGAAAAAAAGGCAGCAATGGAATTGTAGACTATTTGCAAACGCACTGTGCTGAGGGCCCTGCGCACCATGGGTTTTCAGGATATTGCTAGAGGGGCCTTGAAAAGACAGTATATGTTCCTCAGTGCATTTTATTAAATCAAATAATGTTTGGAAATAATGAATTAATCATTCTACTCAAAAACATGTAAAGAGAATTAAGTAAGAGAATTATGTACATAGGATTAAAGAGGATACTATGAGGCATTACATAAGATTAAAGAGGCATGATTTTTGCCAGTACCTTTGGGAATCTTAAGTGGGTTTTTTTTCCTAGGAGTGAAGGGTTGCACACTTTCCAGAACTTATTAGTGTAATTTCCTACATTATTAGATTAAAAGAGAAAAATTATATGAATTCAACAGGCACCGAAGAACCTTTGCGTCCTTTTCTGTGATGAATCTTAGCAAGTTAGGAGCAAACGTAAACTTACTTAACTCTATAAAGCATATTTTAAGAAACCTGTATTAAACATTTCATGTAACAGTGAAGTGAGCAAGAATCATTCTCGTGAAAAGTCTGGAATAAAATGGAATAGACTGATCTAAGCTTTCATTATTAAATATGGTGTAGGAGGAGGTCTTAGCTAATGACATATGAAAAATAAATTTTATGTAAGTTTTAGAAAGGAAAAAAGAACTGTTTTTAAATATTTGAATATCTAATATCTAAATCTAAGGAATTTAATTAAAAAGCCTTTAGAAGTAATTAGAGGGTTTAGAATAAACCATAAATCATTAGAGAACTTAATAAAATAATTAAGAATAAACCTTAGAAATGTTCATGTCTCCAAAAGAAAACTCCGATATATTCCTGAAGGACATTAAGAGAAAAGGAGATAGTCCCACATTCCTAGCTGAGCCAGTTCAATAAAATAGACATTTCACTTCTACCCAGGTTAAAGGAATTTTATTTAATGTTAAAAGCTTATTTGGAAGGAAAAACTTGCAAGAACAAGACTATTTGGGGTATCAGATCATGGCCTTCTTGTGATTCTTAGAAGAATAGAGGATTTAGGCCCGAGGAAATGTACAAGGTGAGTCTGCACTATTTTCTTGTGCTAGAAAGCAAAGAACCTACCAAAGACTGATGTGATGAGTCTTGTCAAAAGGATACAGGAGCCAACATGAAGGGTCTCTCACTGGCTAAATGTGGTTGAATTTAAACATCAAAAAGAATAGTAAGTTCAATTGATGGAAATGTATTGAGTATGTAAATATCTATACATTCAAGATATATAAGACCAAGTTAAAGTGAAAAAGGGAAAAAGTTAAATATTCATTGAACCTGTTGGAAATAATTGTGGTACCACTTAATTGTTGAAAATAATAGTAAGTAAAAGGAAAGAATTAACAATTTATTTTTCCTTTTTCATACTAACTGCATTACAAAATAACCAAGTAGTTCCAGTTTTTGAGAAAAAGATCTTTTTTTAATAGAAATACAGGGTTTGACACAAATAACACCCCATTTTTATTACAGAATCTTTTATTAAAAAATCATAAGCATGTCATTCTGTAATATAAAAATATCACACTGAAGCACAGCATATGACATTTTAGGTGAAATATTCAAGTTGCTGTCTGTCTCGTGCGAGACATTCACAAACTCTACCAACCACCCTGTAACAAGCCCTACTTTTGCTGGGCCCCGTATTTCAACTAATAATGTGGAATGAATGGTAGAATTATGAAGTCACTCTTCTGCAGCCTCTTGAAATCACTGATTCAGGCAATGTTCATTGGTGGATGAAACCATTAGAGTTTGTACTCTCGGATTTTAGTGTGCATCAGATCCTCCTGGGAAACTGTTTAGGGTGCAGCCAAGAATATGCATTTTTAACAGATCTCCAGGTGATGTTGATGTTGCTGGTCTAAGGACCACGCTTTGAGAACCTCTGCATTAGATGAAATTTTGGTGGGGAATTTTAGAGTGGAAAAACCAGGCTGTCGTCTCTTGAATCTGCTCATCCGTCGGCATTACAAGAGTGAGGCAAATAGGTATTGTGGGCCTCCAAATGTCACGCATAATAAAGTAGACGGTACCCAACCAGTATTAGGGTTCTCCAGAGAAACAGAACTGGGATGTTGGGTGCGGGGAGAGAGATAGAAAGAAGAGAAAAGACAAGAAAGGAAAAGAGGTCGATTTTAAGGAATTGGTTCATGTGATTCAGCAGACTGGCTCATCCAAAATCCACAGGGTAGGCCAGCAGGCTGAGACACAGGAAGAGTTGATGCTTCAGTGATATCCAAAGGCAACCTGCCGGTGGAACCCCTTCCTTGAGGGAGATCAGTTTTTTCGTTGGTTGGTTTGTTTTCTGTTAAGGCCTTCAACTGATTGGATGAAGGCCACTCATATTATGAAGTATAATCTGCTTCAGTCTTCTGAGTTTAATGTTAGTCTCACCTTAAAGATACCTTTAAGGAAACACCTAGAAAAATGTTTAATCAAATATCTGGATACTGTGCCCTAGCCAAGATGACACATATAAGTAACTGTCACTTGAATATAAAGTGCTCTTGCCAAAAAAAAAATTGAACCTGAATCCAATCAAGCTACCATAGCATTTTTTTTTAAATAAGAAATATGGAAGAAAAAGAAGGTTAAATGAGAAAACAAGGAATAGGAATGCTTAGGCTTCTTCAACATGTCAGTGGCATTGAACAAAGGAAGGGAGGGAGGGAAGGAAAAAGGGGGGAGAACTGCTCTAGAACAAAAGAGACGTAACAGACATACCAACCAAATGTGATGTATTCAACTTGTTGGGTCTTATTCAATGGATCAATTGTAAAAAGAAGTTATGAAACTATTAGAGTCATTTGTTTATGGAATACAAATGTCTAAGAAATAAAGTTTTTGTTAGTTTCAACAGATTTGGTTATGGCATTTGTGATTATATGAAAACGCCTTATGATAAGAAATATACTCAAATACTTAGGGATATAATGACAAAGATGTGTGGAAAATGCTTTAATATACTTTAGCAAAGGAATACAAGAATGAAAAGGGATAGATAAAGCAAATATGACAAAATCTTGATAATTTTTGGATCTGATGTTGGGGATGGGGGAAATATTTTGGCTCTTTCTGTCATTTTGTTTTATGTGATATCTGTGATTTCTTTTTTCATTTTTTATTGTATTTTTTATTACCATGTATTCCCCTTACACCCTCCTCCCCCTTGCAGTCACCACACTGTTGTCCATGCCCATGAGTCCTCTTTCCTTTTTGGTCAGTGCCTCCATCCCCTAACCTGCACCTCTCTCCAGAGCTGTCAGCCTGCTCTCTATCTATGAGTCTGTCTCTGTTTTGCTTGTTCAGTTTGTTCATTAGATTTCACGGATTAAAAATACTTTCTGAAAGAAGAATATTACGGAGACACTTACCCTTCCAGATATCTACATAATTAAAACAATATGCTTTCGACTTAGAGATGAAAGATCAATAGAAAAATGAGTCAAGCAAGAGACATTTGTGTATGAAAGTTTAGTTTTATTTTGAGTAAATAGACAAAAGAATGGATTATATAATAGGTGATGTTAGAACAATTGAATGTCCTCTTAGAAAATAAATTTTAGTCAATCAGAGCTACGAGGCAAATCTAATATTTGAATTTATGAACAATTTTAAAAAGTCATAAAGTACTAACATGAGTTGAAAATCTTTAGCTAGTAAAGTCAAAGGAAAGGGGGGACGTGTTGTCAAGGGACATGTATAAAGGACACATGGGCAAAGCCAAAGGGGGCAGGATTGAGGGTGGGAGGCGGGGATGGCAGGGGTTGGGGGCGGGTAGTGGAGGGAAAATGGAGACAACTGTTCTTGAACAACAATAAAAAAAAAGAAAAAAGTTTGTGTATATATATGGTGCTCCTGAAATAAGAACAAGTTAAATTAATCAAAGAAAAAATGTGCAAAGGTCTAGACAGACAGTTCACAAAAGAACTAAACATTTATGAAGATAAATGGGAACTTTTTAATAAACATTTGAAAAGATGATAAACCTCATTTTAAACCTAAGACATTTATATTAATGTAATATAGTCTTCACCTAGCAGATTATCAAAAGTTAAAAGGCCAGACAATATTCAGTAATGATGAGGGCGCAGGGAAATATGCAGCCTCATGCAATGTTGGCAGGAAAACAAACAGGTAAAATTCTTTTGGTGGGCAACTCGCTAGTTCCTTTCAAAAATTTTGAAAAGCAAACTCATTGATCAAGCAACTCTACTAGCAATCGATTCTTTAGAAATAGTCTCACATGAAGAAATATCTTACAGGTTACTAGTAATTAGAAATCCACTATTATAAGAACCCATCATTAATGAACAAATAAATTTTGATACTTTATTGCCATAAAATATTGCATACTATTTAGAAAGAAGAATGAAGGAGATCTGTATTTGTTGACAGAGATATATCCTTGACATTTAAGTGAAAATGTCCTTGACATTTAAATGACATTAAGTGATCATTATATTCTGTGGTATGCACTTTGTCAGAGGCTGCTGTCGACCACAAGAATCTGTAAATTGCACTTCAGCTTTTAACAACAAAAGACTTTTCTCACTTCATCCCAAACAAAATTTCTTTGTTTTCATGAGGGTAGTGTGGGCTGAATATTTATAGACTCCTCGCTGTTGTTGATTTTGTCCTTAATTTTAGGACAAATGGATTATAATTAAGTTGAACGATAAGACACAAGCCAGCATTCGATAGCATCGCGTGTTGGATGGAGCTGTGTCCGTGAGACCCTTGCGTGGTCACATGGCTCCGTATGCGTCCACACACGGGGCAGGGTGATGATCTCTCCATGACAGTGCAGGCCTGCTCCCAATGTTGCCAGTAATAAAGGTTTTGATATTAGATAAGTAGAAAGAGTAGGATTTCCTATAGTATTTGAACATCAGTGACAATTTGGAAAGGCAGAAATCAATTTAGAAGGTCGAACTATATCTACAATCTAGGACTTTTCCTAATGGGTCATTTTTTAAAAAATATCTCATTTCTTCCCTGTCAAGCTGGTTAGAGCTTGATAAAGCTTGCTTTGTGAAATTTCAAAACTATAAAAAGCTTTTTTTTTATAAAAAATAATGTTACACTTGTTACTTTGCTGTCTTTATTGAAAAATGACATCCTCAGGGATCATATGTACTTCATGTACTTTTAGTAATTTAAAAAGTTTTATATAGTATCTCATGATCTAGATAACAGTTATTAGAAACATTTGTTTATATTTCAAATGTCATTTTTCAATGCTTCCAAAACTTAGTTTCAAATATCCAAATCTTTGAAGAGGGGAAAAATCGGGTTAGTGTTTTAAATATTGATGCTATGACAAATCCCATATGACAAATGATAGCAGTATTTAGAAAAATTTGAAATATAAGGTATAATCAGAAAAGCATGTTTATTGCGGTAGAGTTTTTTGAGCATCTCTCATTTTCTCGTGAATTTCGACCTCTCGTTACTTTGGAAATGCACAGTGCATATTCAGGTATTGCTCTACAAGTCTGAACAGGCATTTATTCTCAGGTGCTCTGTTTTCTCTGGAATATAAAATTATAGGGTTCTTATATAACATCAAAAAAGTAGAAAGCTGTGGGAGTTACACAATTTCATTGTGTCACACAGGACTACATTAAAGCTTAGTTTGTTAAAGTCAAAAATACATTTGATGAAATTGCTGGAGAAATTCAAGCATGATCATGGCAAAAAGAAAAAGGACGGAAGTGTAATTATCTAAAGTTTCTTTATTCCAATTCATGAAATGAAATTTTATATTAAAACATTCATTTTCCCCAAAGTTATTTTGCACATAGATTTTAATAAGATAGTTGTTCATGATGAGGTAACAGGCTGTTAATCAGTGACTGCCCCAAAACAGTGTCATGAACTGTAAAATAATACCGAACACAAATCTGCATATGTGATACAGACCACCCTTATTTAAGAAAATAGTAATTCGGGTGAAATGTTAGTCTTTTATTACATGTTTAATCTTGGGTACCTGCATTCACTTACGCAGCAGACGTGCTGGAGTTGGGTCAGAGCTCTTGCTTGCCGTCTGCGTGGAAGTGGCTGTCTGCTGTGGGGCACGGGCAAGAAGAGTTTTCAGAAGACCCACCATACGTTTTAGCTCCTAATACTGAGATTCTTAAGTTGTGTGGTCAGAGTGAGAGTGGAGTTTAAACACAAATATGGAGACATGATTTTCCATCTCTGACTGTGTGTTGAAATGTGGCCGCAAGCTGGCAGGACAGGGGCCAGATACAAACTGCAAAAGTGCTTTATTGAGCCAACAAAATGCACTCACCCCTCCTTGGGGAATTAGAGTCGATGTTTAAGTGTATGGAGATTTCACATAAAAATCTGGAATCGAGGGCTTTCTTGACACTCCAGAGGAACTGGCTCTCAGGCTCAGCATCTCTTGGCAGCCCACCCAGGGAGCAGGTGGCCCCTCTTCTGGTGGCCCCTCCTCCCAGCACTGCTGTCACCTCTCTCTGCTGTCTTCCTGACACTGCGTCTGGGGGTCAGTTACCTTTCATCTTCGCAGAGGACATTATGTCTGCCATAATTCAGAAACGCGTAGCAGAAACGATACCTCTAGCAAGTGCCAAAAACCAAAAAATTCAAATGACTAAATGTTTCAAGATGACTGTGTTGAAATAATAAAGTGATTCACTTTATTCACTTTTGTTTACTTTCCATCAGGCCTTATAGGCATTTTAAAAGTCCTTTATTGACAAATAATTCATATGCCTTAAAATTCAGCCATTTAAAAGTTGTAGTTCAGTGGTTTTCATTATATTCACAGAATTGTGCAGCCATTACTGGTGTCTAATTTGGAAATTTCCATCGTGTCTAAAAGAAACTTTGAAGCTGTTAGCACTTTTTTTAGACATTTAAAAGTATGAACCTAATAGATATGAGACAAAGGAATCAGCTTTAGTGTGTAATCCAGATTTTATTTCAAAATTTGGGAAACGTGAATTTCATGTCTCATAAACACTTGTGTTTTCCTAGCTTTGCATATAATACTTCATATTTTATAACTAATGTCTCATCTCTTCATCTAAAATATTGATTTGGAAAAAAGCAGGATCTAAAATTCTTGTACATATGCATATATATGGGCAAGTATGTGGCTCTGTGGAGTATCATTGGGTGCTTTCTGGTGATGGACATGAACCCAGTAGTCAGCAATCTATATGCTTGATATGCAGCTCATAGTGTTTTGTTTTGTCTTTAAAATTTATTGGACTAGCCTGAGGCACTCCAACATGCATTTTGTGAGAAACAAGATGCTTTACCTTCTGGTTTATTCTCTTATCCTCCAGTGTGTACCAAAAAAAAAAACAAACAAAAAAAAAAACCCAACACCTGTAGAAGACTCTTCTAAGACAAAGTGACTTCATCTGCTTCAGATGGATCAAGGAATTAATATTTTTTTCCCTTAGTGCTCTCAATTTGTCCTATAATCTAGTGAGAAGTCTGTATTTTAAGTTTATTGGTCTATCACTTTCCCAGTCTCTTCCATCATGTTAAAATCTACAATAGCATGTGCAAGTTTCCTTTGCCTGGCAGTTCTCTTCTTTTATGATATTCTCCTAAAGATTCATTCTAAGCTCTTTCCAGTTTGGAACTGTCTCCCCTGAAGTCCAGACTCTCATGTCCAGCTGCTTAGTCAACATCTCCGGTTGGAATGTCTAATGGGCTTTGCAAAGGCAGCTCCAGGACTGAGTTCCTGCTAGTTTCCCTCAGACCTGCTCCCCCCTCACTCTTCCCTTCTCAGTCAATGGCACCTCCATGCTCTCTGTGGCTCGGACTACAGATTTGCCGTCATCTTTGCTCTCTTTCACACCCTATATTTGATAACAGATCTGTTATCAAATCATATCTGCTCTGCCTTCAACACATATCCAGATGCTGATCACTTGTCTCTTTACCTACTGTTTTCACCCTGGTTCAAGCCAGTATCCTCTGTCATCTGCCTCTGTCCTTGCCCCCCATATAGTCTATTCACAGTAACAGCCAGATGACCTATACGATTCTAGGTTGGTGTCATAACTATTTGGACACACCAAGTCCACTCCAGCCTCTGGGTCCTTGTGTGTGCTGTTCCTTCTGCCTGTAATGCTTTTGAGCCCTGCCTAGCTTAGTCTTCTTTTCTTCACTCTCACCCAGATGACCCCTTGTCTGTGAGTTCTTCCCTAGGCACACATTTGAATATTTTCTGTCTAAGATCCCTGACACTTTCTATCTCTGTCTCTCTATTTAGCTATCCATCCATCCATCCATACATAATTTCTCTAGTATTATTGCACAGTTATGTATTATATATAATTATAATACATCTTATAGTAAATCTCTTTCATATAATATACATTATAGTTACAACATAATTAGAATGTTGTTATATGTAATTATAATCCTTAAAATAAATCTCTTCATATATATAAAAAGATATATAGGTAGATGTATATCTATCTTTATGTATGTAGATATAGATGAAGACTTTGTTATGAGGAATTGGCTAATATGACTGTAGAGGCTGGGAAGAGTTACAGTGTAGTGTGCATAAGCCAGAAAACCAGGAAAGCTGGTCACCGGTGTAGTTTTAGTTCAAGTACGAAAGCCTGAGAACCAGAGTGCCAGTGTGTAAGTGGGCAGAAGGCCAGTGTGCAAGTTCACTATGAAGAAAGAGTGAATTCTCTCTTTGTCCACTTTTTTTTTATATATAGGTCCTTTATGGAGAGGATAATGTCCACTTACGTTGGAGAAGGCAGTCTGCGTACTCAGTCTACCAAGTCAGATGCTAATCTCATGGGGAAATAGCCTCTCACACACCCATAAGTAATGCTGAGCCAGTATCTGGGCACTCCATGCTGCAGTCACGTTGAAATATAAACTTGACTATGACACATTCCTGTGTTCTTGCATGGATTTCTGGGTTCCCTGAGAATGGTATTGAGAACTTTATATTTGCTATGACTACGAGAATAAATGGAGTGATTTGACCCATATTTGTAGCAAAAAGTATCAAATATAACCGTATTTTCAACAAATCTTGCCCAGTAAAATTCAACCTTGATGGGCTTTAGAAGACAAAACTCCAAATTCATGACTTAAGATAAACACTACACAGTAACAACATGAGTTACAGTATCTTTAGAGTTTAACCAGTTGTTGAGGACGCCATTCTGCTCCGCTCGTTTAGCTCAGATGCTCTCCAGACATGGTCTCTAAGTAAATGACAGATGTTTGTCATTTGTAATCCAGTAATACACAAGTCCGTTAACAAGTAACAGAAGATTTCAAAGTCTATCATTCATTGTATTACTGATTATTTGTTTTTAAGAAATAAGATGCCCATTGAAAAATTGCTTCATTGCATATGATCTGCACTTCACTTCTTTATTTAAAAATATTTGTTGTCATATTTGTTGAGGTCTGTCCAGAAAATATCCAGCCACATGCTATGAAAAATAGAGGTATTTATTGAAGAAGATATGAGATACAAGAAATGTACATAGGACAATGATGCCTCATCCCCTGCATAGTAGGCACCTTGGGACCCTACACAGCTCTCCCAGTAACCATCAGTTGCCCCATCATATTTTCCTGAATCTCATCAATGGTCTGAAGTATCTTCCCTTTCAAAGGTGATTTTAGTGTTGGGAAAAGCCAGAAGTTGCCGAGCACCAAATCTGGGCTGCGGAAGGGCTGAGTCACCTGGGAGATTTCATGTTTCGCCAAAGAACTCTGTACGAGATGTGATGTATGAGCAGGCATGCCTGTACATATGTATAATGTATGAGCAGATCAAGCTGCCAATCACCAGTTGCCCGTAGCTGTGGCCTTCTGAATCATCTAAGTGGTTTCTATGAAGGGATGCTCACACTTAACACAAAATTTGATGCAGGTTCGTTGCTGTACTTGCTCAGTCATTTTGAATGCTATGGTCACACAGTACACATGCCTACTCAACAACATCTACCACCCCCACCAACTATTACAGTGAAGTCATCATTGTTCACACATGTGCATTCCAGTCCACTCTCCTCGGCTGCCAGGTTACATTGATGTTGCTCAAACTGTTCTCATTATATTAAAAATGGCTGGACTTTTCCTGGACAGGCCTCATACATACATATATGTATATGATTTATACTTATACTAAATATACTATATATTATATTATATATTATATTTAAATTAATAAGGGAGGATTGAATGTGGGAGGTGGGGGTGGGTAGGGCAAGGGAGAGTAATGGGGGAAATGGAGACAACTGTAATTGAACAACAGTGAGTTAATATATAAATATTAATATATTTTCTATTATAATTTATATTAATATATACATATGTATGTATTTATTTTATTTAATACCCCTCCCCTCTCACAGCTGTCAGTCTGTTCCATGTATCCATGCCTCTGTATCTTATTTTGTTTATCAAATTATTTGTGTTCATTACATTCCACATATAAGTGAGATCATGTGGTATTTTTCTTTCCATCAACAAAATGAAAAAGGAACCCCCTGAATAGAACATATTTGCCAATGATACTTCTGATAGTGGGTTAATTTCTAGAATAATAAAGAATTTATACAACTCAACACCAAGAAGACAACCCAATTAAAAACATGGTAAAGGAACCTGAGTGGACACTTTTCCAAAGAGGACATACAGATGACCAATAGACATATAAAAGATGTTCAACGTCACTGATCATCAGAGAGATGCAAATTGAAACCACAGTGAGATACCATCTCACACCTGTCAGAATGGCCGTCCTGAATAAATCAATAAATGACCAGTGCTGGTGAGAATGTAGAGAAAGGGAAGCCTTGTGCACTGTTGATGGGAATGCAGACTGGTGAGGCCACTGTGGAAAACTGAATGAAATTTTCCTCAGAAAATGAAAAATGGAACTGCCTTTCGACCCAGTGATCCCACTTCTGGGAATGTATACTAAGAACCCTGAAACACCAATTTGAAGGACTATATGCACCCCAATGTTCATAGCAGCGCTATTTGCAATAACCAAGATTTGGAAACAAGCCATAGGTCTATCAGTACATGAGTGGATAAAAACTGTGGTGTATTTACATAATGGAATACTACTTGGTCATAAAAAGGAGGAACTCTTACTTTTGTGATGGCATGGGTGAACCTGGAGATTATTACACTAAGTGAAATGGGCCAGTCAGAGAAAGACAATTCCTGCCTTTAAATCTCTCAACGTACACAGTGAACTAAACATTAAATATCTCTAGAGCTCCAGGTGGTCTTAGCACTTGACTTCATTTGTGTTTTGAAGGCAAGATGGCACAGTGACTTAAGGACTAGGTTTTAATCAAAGAAAACTTCATAGAATAACCATTCTTGAGGGTGCTTTAAAAGAATTGTTTTATTGAAAGGAGAGAAAAGAATTGAAAAATTTGGAAGTCATTCAAAAAAGGATTTAAAAATGCTTGTCAAGATGGGACAACTGGAATTATGTTTTGTAATGAAAGTTGAGTTTAAATATAAATTAGTGGAAACAATATGCAGAGTTTTTTATAAGGATGGCAGTGGTCTGATGTAACACTTATTCACCATCCTCAACTTCCCTCAATTCAGGTTACTCTGAATGCTACTCCGTTAGCACTTAGTATACCCACCCTTCCCCTCTGCCCTTTCCAGAAAACACTGTCATCATGCCCTTAGATATAGCTTGATGAATAAGAGATTTTTATGACTGGAAGTTATTTGAGAAGTTATGACCGGAAGTTATTTGGAAGTTCAGACTTTCAAACACTTCCAGACTTGCAGTGGTTTACCAGATGGCTGCAGCGGTTTTCTCGAATGCTGACAAATATTCCACAGTAACTGAATTGCACTTGTATATATGATATATACATGGACAATAGTGTGGTGATAGAGAAATAAGGGGCAGGAAGAGGTGGATGTGGGCAAAGGGAGGATAAGTAGATGGGAAGGACTTTGCTTTGGGCCATGGGCGCCCAGTGCAGTATAGTGATGATGTTTTGTTGAGTGGTACACTTGAAACATGTATGGTTTTATGAACCAATATCACCCCAATAAATTCAATTTTTTAAAAAAGGTAGAATTGAATCAACGGTATACTTGGACTCAAGGCTGCTGGTTTTGAGCAGAATTTTTAGATTTAATGTGAAGTCTGTTGTGAACTCTATTTGAAGACTTTTTTTATATTCCCAAACTGCCTCACCCAGATTATCATTGTAGAGCTAATTTATAAATTAACTATCTCAAGTACACAGTACCGTTGTAAGAAGATTTTAAGTTGTATTCAGAGCTTGGCTGTGTGGGTTAAGATTTACATTTAAAATATTGTATTTAGCCCTGTCCGGTGTGGCTCAGTTGGTTGGGTGTTGTCCTGCAAAGCCAAAGATCGCTATTTGACATCCAGTCAGGGCATGTGCCTGGGTTGCATGTTCTGTCCTCGGCTGGGGCACATACAAGAGGCAGACCAATCAACGCTTCTTTCTTACAATGATGTTTCTCTCCATCTCTTTCTCCCTTCCTTCTCCTCCTGCTAAAACTAAATAAATAAAATTTAAAAAATATTGCATTTATACACATCTGTAAAAGTTTAATATGCTGCTAACTGAGGTGGAGCACTTGCCTAGAATTGCATGTGTGCATCTGTAAAAAATTGTGTGTGTGCACTGGAGCAAGGATGCCTCTCTTTTAAGGTTGGTGGTGGAGAGGCAGAACCTCTTTTTTAAGGTCCCATAGCTATATTCTGGCTCAGACCATTATAAATATACCTTCATAGTTTGGTGGAAATGTATCCCTTTCTATGTGATATGGTGATGACAAGTTGAAGGAATTTTTTTTGCTATAATTATATAAATATTAAGTGCTGAAGAAGTGATCAACAATCATATTTAATCCTTTGTACGTTGTTAATCCAACAAGCTCCCTTCCTCAGAGTGCTAGCCTATGACATGCTGTCTCAATGGAATAGAGCTATTCTCTTATTGCTACTGTTTTGGTCACGCTTTGCAGGGCAGTGTGGGCCTCGAGCTGTTGAGGTCACCATAGACCATGTGCTCTCAGCAAACTCTTTTTCTCATGGGAGTGTTTTTAAATTAGCCCACAGGAGTGGTTTTAAACTTGGGTTGCTCATTAATTGGTAGGTACAAAGTAGACAGGGGGTGGTTAAGAATAGCATAGGAAATGGAGAAGCCGAAGAACTTATATGTACGACCTGTGGGCATGAACTATGGTCGGGGGGGGGAATGCTGGTGGGGTGGGTAGAGGGCAGAGGGATATAAAGGGGAGGAAAAATGGGACAACTGTAATAGCATAATTAATAAAATATACTTAAAAATAAAAATAATTTAAAAATATGTATGTTTCACCATTCCCAAGACTTATTCAGTTTCTTTAGGTGTTGTCTAGTGTGTGCATGCTTTAAAAAAAAAAAAAAACGAGATTATAAGGTACAGCCAAGTTATTTACTTGTAGGCTGGACAGAATAATCATTGGCCATGGGAACTGGCCTGATTGCCCAGGTGGTTTGGTTATGAATTTTAAGGATGCAGAAAAATAGAGGAGACCAGATGTATAAAGACCCAGTTGTAATTGTAGGGAAAAGAACTGCATTCCTTTTAACTCCATTTAAGTCTGGGACTTAATGAAATTAAAAAGTCATTTATTTATGTCACAAAGGTGTATTGAGCATCCACAGTGTGCCAGGCACTGTGCCGCTGTGCAGATGAAACGGTGCTCAAGGTAGCCACAGAGCTGCCCTTGTGAGACTTAGAGCCGAATTAAGAGTAAGCAAGTCACCACACAGGTTTCACGCAGTGCTGTGGTGAAGACAAGCAGATGGGGAAGGTACCTACCCAGACTAAGCAGAAAAGGGAAGTCAAGGGACGATAGTGAAGTTTAAGCTGCAACTGAAAGATAAGTAGAATTCAGCCGGATGAGAGGGTAAGAATAGCATCTGAGGAAATCAGATACTCAAAGGCCAGAAGCAAGAAAATGTGTCTGCATTTCACAAAATGAAAATTTTTCTGTGATGCTGGAGAGAGGAGTCCAAGGTTAGGAGAGTTACGTGAGGTTGAACAGGTAAACGGATCTGAAGGTTGTAAGCAGTGGTTAAATTCTTGCTGCACTACTGTGAGTAGAGCATGAAAGGAGGCAAGAGTGAAGGTGGAAAAAAATGCTGAAGCTGGAATCCAGGTAAGAGGTGATGGTGGTGGCTTCAGGCACCGCAGTAGAATTGGAGAAGAGTAGACAGATCGTGAGAGTATGAGGTAGTTATTGGGTGCGTGGAGGCAGAAAAGAGGACGGACACAAGGAGGACATCCATGTATCGTGTGTGGGCAGTTTGACCAAATTAAAATGCAACACTGAGGAAGAGAAACATAAGAAGTTGGTAGGTTTGGTTTTAAATATATTCCATCTAAGGCTTCTGTGAACTGAACGAACAAACTGTGTCATAAGCAGCTGGTGATGCAGATCGAAAGCTTGTGACATATTGGGACTGGGGGGTATAAACAGTTATGTGACAGTTACCCCAGGGGAATGTAATACCTCACCCAGAAAGTGAGAAGAGAGGGGAGTCTGTGTTTGGAGGTTTCAGGGACAAATGAGTTTGTGATGAGAGCACCTTTTCACTACATTGCACATCAGGATAGCTTGTCATAAGCCATTGCTTGTGACTCTGCCACGGGCAAGTGACATCATTGTTCTCATTTCATTTTCCTCATCCATTCCAGGAGAAGCCCCCGCCTCCACCTAACTCATAAGGGCAGTGGTACTGATCTACCGAAGATACCATGTGCTAACCTCTGACCCCTGTGAATATGTTAGGTTATGTGACAATGGAGAATTCAGCCTGCTTTAAAATTAGGAGGCTATCCTGCATTTATCTTGGAGGATGCAGTGTCACAAGGGTCCTTAAATATAGAGGAGAGAGGTGAAACGCAGACCCAGAGGAGTGGCTGCATGACAAGAACTTGGCCTGACTGTGCTGCCTTTGAAGCTGGGGGAACGGGTCGTGAGCCAAGGAGTGCTGGCTGCCTCTGGAGTAGCTGGAACGGCAAGGAGCCGATTCTCCCCTCGGGACCCCAGGAGGAACTCAGCTTGCTGGCCCCTTGGTTTTAGCCCACCAAGTCCCGTTCTGGACTTCTCTAACTCCCCGAGCTCTAAGGCAGCGAGCGTGTGCTGTTTTCAGCTATACGTTTGGGGTACAGCAGCCATAGGAAACTAACACAAGGGTTGGGCAGATGAAATCAGCTTACGAGTACGGAAGAGTGTCAAAGACAGCAAATAGATACGCAAATGGGCATGTTTGCGAGTTTCTCTACTAGTTTCAGTGGCGGATGTGGAGCACTGGGCGTGGGTGAATTGTGCCAGGTGTGATTGGTTTTAACATTAGACTCCTAGCTGCTCCTAAGTAACAGGGAAGGTGACCGGGAGACAAATGGCGCATAAACACAATTAACAATGATAATTCTGGCATTTAGATACCTGTGGAGGACTGTTCCTGTTCGGAGCCCCCTTTCCACTTGGCTGGGGCTTCACTATACCTGTAACAACCTGGGATAGAGTCTTAGATGAGCTTGGGCCTGACGCCGTTGACTTGAAGAAGTTAGCAAATTTTTTGAGCTTCTGGTGATACCTAGTCTTTACAGGTGTTGTGAAGAGGTAGGTATATACACAATTAATTCTTGCCCTTCCTTCTTCCACTCCTAATCTCAGTATCTCCTGCCACCAACACATTGAGACACCCCGTATCAACTGAACTTTAGTACAGTTGGTAAAATAACCTCAAGTACTTTACATAAGAGATGATTGTGACTTAAGAGAATATTCAAGAAATTTTCTATTCTAAGAATTTTGTAAAAGCCCATATTCTGAGAATGAATATGTTGCAGATGGAGACACAGGCCTCAAGAAAGGCACAAAGAGTAGGTGGTGGCTGAGCTGGGCATGACTCCTGTCTCAGGAGGGCTCAGGCCAGCAGGTTACAGAATCTGGGGCAGGGAGGGGGCATTCAAGGCCACGCTGTGGAGAATGAAGTAAATGGACTGAGCTGTAGGAACTGGGCAGAAAAAGGCTCTGAAAACAAAATTTTGACATGTTATTAACAGCACGTGTTAAGTTCTGTGCCATCCCCAGTCAACACCAATCAGCTTTGTCGATCCCCAGGGAGACGAAAGGTGGTGATGCTAGGTTTTCTTCTTGAGTGTTTGTGCCAAGCATTGCTCTAATCACAAAACAAGGAATCCTGAAAATATTCCTTAGGTAAGTGATGTGATTATCATTCCCACTTACAAATGAAGAAACTGAGGCTCAGACTGGTTTTTGAGTTCAGCCAAAGTTACACAACTGATAGTTGGCCAGTAGAGTTGCCTGGCCTCTAGGCAAAGCCCCTGATTGGGTATCCAGAGCACATATCAGGTAATAGCAAGGCTCCAGCACAACCTCTGGGAGGAAACCTGGCAGATTCAAGATGGGGTAACTGACACAGAGAGGGTTACCTAGACACAGGCCCTAGTACAGATGGTGGGGATAAGATTCAAGCATCGGAACTGGGTACAACAGCATCCTGAGTGTGAAGAAGGCTGAAGCAACACGGTTGCCACAGTTGATGAACATGTTGGAGCCTGGCACCAGCTAAAATCTCTGCTACCCCCCCCCCAGCTGCCCACCCTTCCTGTAGTCACTCCTCAAAGTGCCTCCACCCAGAGACCTGGTATGAGAATCCTGGTGCTTGCCAGGCCACTGGCCAGTCCAGCACAGAAGCATGGGTGTCACCCGCCGAACTGGGGGACAAATGCTCCACTCAGAAGGATTCAGATTAAGGGGAAAAGAGGGAGGGGAGGATGTTTCAAGGTATCAGTGGGATGGGAGGCTCTGAATCCCATTTCACAAAACTCTTAAAGAAAGTAAGAAGCCTTTTGTAAGAATTGGGTGAACTGAATCCAAAACTGTGTGTCTTCCCCTTTATAATACTCTTACTATAGAAAGTTATTATATGTGTGTCTTTGAAGACTTTAAAATGGAAATAAACATTTCCCCAAATCAGCTGTCATCATCAAAAAGAGAATCTGTCTTACTGTTAGAAATTCTGAGTTAAAAAAGTTTCTGTTTCTAAAACTAAATGCTGATGAAAGCTATACAGTCCAAAATAGAAACTTTTTTCCCTCAGCATAAACATCTGAAGTTGGTCCACTGTTGCACAGAGAAGAGCGTTAAACACAGGCATCAAGTGAGGGTAGGGATACAGCTTTGCTCGTTCTCTGAATTACAGCTGTCTGTCTCGAAAGTATTAAACTGAAGACTCACAAAGCCTTGAAAGATTTATCATCCTTATGGGAAAGTACGTCAGAGTGCTGATCACAGGACTGGAGATTTTAACCATTCACAGTTTGTTCAGTTCAAGGAAAGTATCGTGAATAAGGTGAAGGCAGAGTTGAGTAAAGTGCTCCCTTTGTCATAACAGAGTTTGTAATGTCAGTCTCATTTCTGTGAAGTTAAAGGGACACTTTCCTGCTTAACCTTAGAGAGGAATGTAAAACTGTGTTGATGTGAGAACATTTGTAGTTTAATGTTTCAGAGACATAGATGATGCTGATTTGTTAAAAATAAAAAAAACCTCAATGATACATGTTTATGGCACAGAATGAGAGTTCCTTTGTAAAGAGCTTCATTGTTGTTTTTCTCTTCTGCACCAAAATGAACCTTTGTAGTAGTTTGAGTGTGCTGTGCTGTCATTTCTATCAGACTGAACTTCCACTGTAGACGATGGTAGTTTTAAATGCATTTAGTTTGGCATTTATTTCTCAGATACATTCAGAGTAAAATCGTGGAGCATATTTAAACAAGCTGAAAGCAAGCACTCAAAAGCAGGGGAAAGACGTTCTTCCTAGCGTCGTCAAATTAGATGTCCTTGATACAAATAATGAGTCCCTAAGCCCAAGGGTAGCCAGGCTTCTGCCCGGTGGGCTGCTCTTTTGCACTTTGAGTGGGAAATGGCAAGAAGTCACGTTGAGCCTGTGGCCTGAGGAATCCTGCCAGACTGATGGGAGCCAGGAAATTCAAGAGGCGTGCATGTTAGCGTTTGCCTGAATCTTACTCTGAGGGAGAATGATTTCTTTCTTTCTTTAACCAAGAAAAGTAAAGCTTTGTTTGAAAGAAACTTTTTGTAGAATACTCCCTCTAAAGGAAGAAAAAATTCAGAATTCAGAAATCAAAGGGTAAAAAGGCAAGAAAGCCTTCTCAAATAAAGCTTAAACTGCTAGTCCACTGGAAAAACTGTATGCCTCAATTTGCTAACAGTCTTAGGGGTGTGATCGCTGCGAGGGAAGCCAAGTATATTTTCAGAACTTCTAGCTCTGAACAGCCCTCCTTAACCCCACCCGAGGAGCAGGGTCTTTCCTTCCTAGCTGTCCATTCAGTCCTGCACGGCCTTATTAGCCGACGTGGAATGCTCTTCTCTTGCAAGCATCCTAGTAAACCCATGTAGCAGAGCATTTCTGCTCGTGTAACCCTCAGCTCGATTCCGATTTCTTGTAACGTGTGGAGGCGCAGGTTAATTCATAGCAGATATTTCTCACTGGATACACCATACCTCTCACTGGTAACAAATTGCCTTGGAGGGTACAGAAGACATACAAAAGGTGATAAATCTCTGTCTGAAGGACCTAGCTACTTCTCTGAGGGAAGAACAGCAGCGCACACAAATTATTGGTGCGTAATACAGGAAATTTTGGCATCTACATCTTAAAGAGCAAATGTTGCGAACAATAGAGAGAGGATATTTGGGGAGCTGGGAAAGGCTTTCTGGAAATGACAGTCCCTGAACGGGTTCGGAGGCTGGTTTTGAAGAGTGTGAGGACCTGTCAGCTAGGGGAACCCTACTGCAGTGGGGCGCGTGGAGCAAGGAATTTGCTAACCGTGAGCAGATGGTCCCTGGGAACTTCCAAAGGGAAGTAAAACTTACGAAGGGAAGTAAAATTATTGTAATGACACCCTAACTCAGATCTGTCCTTTCAGGCATAGGGAGACTCTAAAAAAGCCTTTGAGATAGAGGTTTAAAGAAAATTCTTCTAATTTTTTCTTCTCCTACCAATATGCATTGTTCAGTATCCTCACTTTAACTGAGGTTAAATAAACAAGTTCATAAAAACGCCAAGCCTTGTTGATATTCCCAGATATGACAGTTACATTTCTAGATGATCTAGTGTGATAGAGAACCGTAAGTCAAATGGCATACCTAAATTCTTAGTCACATGAATACTTGCACACGCACGCACACTCTCTCTGTCTTTAAGATTTAGTGGCTGTCAAATTATGTCCAGTGATCCATGGCCACTTTGCTACTTTTCACCTTCCATTGTTTTGTACAGTGTAGTTGGCAGTGGAGAATGTCATTGGTTGTGTAATTGAGAATTGCATCTGTACGCAGCAGTTTTGAAAGCGTAACTGCTCATTTTCTCAGCATACTCTTAGTGTTATTGGCTTGCACTGATCCTTCTAAAAGCATTTCACCATTAAGTCCATGGATTATTAAGTATGGTTTCTGCCATGTTGCATATTTGGATCCAAAACACAGAATCAAAGCTATGATCCATGAGGGCAGGTTTGGGTTTTACACAAAGGACAGTGTAACTATGACAAAAGGGAAATGTTTCTCAGAGATAATGTTTTCTTATTTATTAACCCTTTGCCATATCTCAGTACCCTCCTGATAACTTCGGCATGATAAAAATCTCTGCTTGGTTTACATTACTCAGAACGCAGTGGAGAGTGACGCCTGCCTCGATGACTGCTCACGTACCCCGTGCCCGGTGACGGGAGCGGGGTGGGGTCGCCCCCCCCCCTTGGGCATTCTCTGTAACGGTGGCATGGGCGGCACACTCACCTTCAGCCCTGTTGCAAACACATATACATATGATTACCTTGGGATTACTCAGGAGCAGAACAGTTTTTCCAGGATGATGGCATCTCTTTCTTTTTCTTTTTATTCGTGAGCTTGTTAATTCATCATTTTTTCTGAAAAGACAAATTGTCAGGAAGCAGACTTGAAAGTAACACAAGAAAACTTTCAGTTTTACTATAGAAGAAATGGACGGAAGTAACCAAATAAGGTTTGGTGCTTTTTTAAATGCATTAGCCTCCCATTTTTGAAAGTCAGAAAATATGCAAGGGAGCAGGCAAAGAAGAGGAAGCAATACTTTATTTGCAGCAGGAAATTTATCCCAAAATACCAGTACAGAACTGTACAGAGCTAAGCGGAAATAAATGGAACTATGCTTCTCTTGAATAGTTTTCTTTTGCTGCTTTAATAAATTACCATGAACTAATTGGCTTAAAACATCACAAATTTGTCTTACAGTTCTCGAGGTCAAAAGTTCAAATGAGTCTCACTGGGCTAAAATCAAAGTGTTGGCTGGGCTGCATTCCTTCTGGAGGCTCCAGGGGAGAATATGTTTCTTTGCATTTTCCAGTATCTACAGGCTGCCTGCATTCCTTGGCCCATGGCCCATACCATCTTCAAAGCCAGCAGTAGTTAGCGGAGTCCTCATTTTGTTTCACTCTACATTTGACTTTTCCGCTTCTCTCTTTCACATTTACCATGGTGACTGCACTGTGCCAACCTAGATAATATCTAAAATAATCTCACTATTGAAGATGAGCTGATTCGCAACCTTACTTCACCTGCTACCTTCATTTCTCTTTGCCATAATATATTCACAGATTTAGGGCTTTAGATGCAGACAGCTGGGGTGCAGGGGGTGAGGCAGTGATTACTCTCCCTACCACGGTCTTCCTTCTGGACTGCAAAGATTCACATCCAGCCCACATCCAGGATACACTTTCCATATCCCAAGATCCCCCAAAGTCCAAAGCCTCATCAGCTCAAAAGTCCCAGATCTCACTGTGTGGTGGTATTCTTGGAAAAGCCTTTTCTGAGATTTGGGTTTAGACTTTCGGGTTTTTGGATTTCGGATACACAGAGCTTTAATATATCTGGTGCGTGTGTACACACATACACACTCACACACTCTAACACTTTCCTCCTATAGAGAGGAAAGAAGGAAAATAGGAAGGAAAGAAAAAGAAAAAAAAAGATAATAAACAACAATAAAAGATGGCTTATAGTGACTGTTATAAGAGTTCACTCAAACCTCAGAACCAATTAGGTGCTGATATTAGTCTCAACTCCTTCCTTGCATGAGGAAACTGAGCTAGAGACCTTAAGTCACTCACCTAAGGTTACCTAGCAGATAAATGATGAGTAGGGGCCAAAGGTTTGTGCCCGGGACTCAGATCCCAGAGTGTGAACTCCTGCCTATGGCTTAGAACTATCTTACTTGGTCTACTGCCATCTTTGCTGTACGGCAGTGGATGTATATACTCGTGCCATGGAAGGCCAAGTCGATGAGGGCAGTAGCAGCATCCTAAGCCAGGAGCTGCTGAGAGAATACCATGAAAGCTGTCCTCACCTTTCACCTCTCAGGTTGCGAGGAATGCTAAAGAGATCACAAACCCTTCCCTTCAGGGAACTCTCCTCCGAATACTTCGCCCACAGTGCAGGGCAGTAGTCTACATAGTTTCTGGAACCTGACCAGTTGATTACAGTGTAACTTCCTCTTGGGAGTAAGCAAGGTGCTGTGGTGTCTAGAAATGGTAGCTTTGGTTCCCCATCAGGTGGTATTTTCTTTAGGGATATATATCCCTGGGGCAAGCTGAATTCAGGGTTTGAGAATTTATTTCTTTTTTTAAAAAAATTTTTTTAGAGAGAGGAGAAGGGAAGTAGAAAGAGAGGGAGAAAAACCTCAATGTGTGGTTGCCTCTCACACACCTTGTACTGGGGACCTGGCCTGCAAGCCAGGCATGTGCCCTGACTGGGAATCAAACTCCAGATCCTTTAGTTCGCAGGCCCACGTTCAATCCACTGAGCTGCACCAGCCAGGGCGGGGCCTGAGAATTTCTAATGAAGGAATAGGCAGAAAGATACCAAGTGAGCCCCCTGGGTTAGAGGTGAAGATTCTCATTCAACAGAAAAACTCAGCGGGGTGGAAGCCTACCTCGGTCTGTTTAGAAACACTTTCACCAGGGCCTACTTAGGATGGACCATCATCTCCCCACAAGCAGCACAGCTGTGAGAACAGACTCTGTTGTCCTATGTAATCTTTCACGCCATGCTGGCCCAGAGCAAAGAACCATTCACACACGTGGATGAGAATCCAGAGAGGGGAAATACGCATAGTTTCTCTTCGTTGGTTACCCTAGCACAGAGTTAAGTTAGAGGAGGGACGGCACATAGGTAGCCTGGGCTTTGCCACCATCCCTTCCTGTTTCTGTGGAAGATGTTCACAGCATTGCCTGAGGAGAGCGGTTACTGAACTCGCAGGCAAACATGAATCAGTTGGTAAAGGATGCATGCAAGTTGACAGCGTTTTACTCTGGTAAGACTCTTTCTCATAGGTTTATAATCTCATTAGGCCTATGTTAGACTAGACTATTCTCTCCCATACTTTGACATCGAGCATCACGCATACTTTTTATTTATTTTTTTACTGTGTTAGTCCTCATTGATTGTCATCATATAGGTCAGCCCTGGTCACATAGGGGTTTTGATGTTCTCAAAATCACACACAATGTTGTTTTATTTCCCCAGCCAGCAAATAATGACTGGTGCTCACACCTTACATAGAAAGTATGTCATTGTTTTGTTTCTCCTTCTTGAGGCATAAAGAGGCTGGGAGGGGAGAGAGAGTGTTGAAGGTCTCAGCATGGTCCTCAGCTTTTCCTAGTGGCCAGAGAGCTAGCTGTAGGTTGCCTCAGCTGGAATATCATATGGCTACACTCCAAGGACTTTTCACTCTTGCTCCAGTGACCCAGAGGCATCACTGTGAACTTTTGTTACCTTATAATGCCAATTGCTGCAGATAAGAAAAGTGTAAATATGTGAGATTCCTTCTGCATTCTGAATGAGGGCAGAGGTGCCTGCTCAATCACTTCTCTCTCTTTCATCTTTGTCTTGCTCAGCTTTTAGCGCGCTGGACTCTGCCCCTTCACTCCCTCTTGCCAAAGTCTCTAACTGACCCGATGTTAAAAAATACAGAAATGTTTTTTCAAGCCCCGCAAAGCACCCTTCTCCAAATGCTTTCTGGTTCCCTCCTCTGTGAGGCCGAGCACTCCACGTTTCCCTCAGCCCTGCGTTCCCACTTGTCACAGTCCCTGCAGCTGGCTCCTTCTTAGTCCTCAAGCCTCCAATCTGAGCTTTGTGCTCCACTTTTTACTTCTCAAAAGGCCTATGTCATCCCAAATTCTTCAGCCACTTTTTGAAATTATTTTTTGAACCCCTATCCTTCATCTTGGCTTCATCGTGCATTTTCTTCCACTAATGTAGTTTTCGCACTCAAATGTCTCATTCCGAAAACTACGGGTCTAAAACAGGCTTTATCAATAAACCTTCCTTTATATTATAAACCCTGTTTCTATTAGTGGCACCAATGTTTTGTGTCATCCAAGCAAAAAGCCGAACTACAGCCGCAAGAATAAACAAGCAAAACTAAAGTTAGTCATATTTTTCTTCCAATACTTACACAACAATACGCTGCAGTTTTTTCCATTCTTGTGTATTTCTACTGCTGCTGTCTTAGTCTAAACCCACCAGGATTCTTACTGCTGTCTGAAGTGTCTCTGTTCCTTTTGTGTCTCCCCCATATGCTCCTGAACTCACTCCACTAACCTCACCGAACACCGCCACCATTTAATCCACCCAGCAGGGGAGGGGAAGGGGATCACGGGCAGCTTCAAAGGTAACAATAATTTTTTTTCTTCAGTTAGATGGAAAGTCCAATGACTCTTTATGATTATTCTTTAAACTGCACATTTGTTATATATATTCTTTCATATATATGATATTTCTAACTAAAATGAATTAAAATTTCATTTTAAAAGAGTCTACACTATGTCTTACTGCATTCTAGAGTCTCAACTTGAAATATTGAAGTTGCCCATCAGCCCATCTCATAGAAACCGCCCGCTGGGACTCCTGCTGCCGGCCTGCAGTCACCTCCCCTCAGTGATGCTGATTCCTTAGGGGCCCCTCACTTCCCACACTTGTTTTCTCTTCTAAGTCAGTTCCCTTGGTGTTTCTATCTGAGAAATTCTGTTTCTTCAGTCCAAGATTTGTATTTTCCTTCATCTGCACACTCTCCCCTCTCCTTGCCTGGAGCTCTTCTCAACCCTCACAATCTTCAAGTCTGTGTTTCGTTAAGACTGGGGTATATGCTTGGCCTATTTTTATATTTAGTATTATATGTTCTTTCCTCAGCTAAAATGTAAAGTCCTAGATCGGTACCTAGATGGTACCAAAGTATGTTTTAAATATGTCTTAAGGATGCTGTATTTGTTTGGCTTAATAATGCTGTGTCAAAATAATCCAAAGAATGTTCCTTTAAATGTGGAGCAAGCCAAAAAATGTAGAAGAGCAGATAGGATCTTTGAGTGTTGAGAACAATGGCCTTTGAAAACGACTTCAAAGCTCCATCAGATGTAATAATCCCACAGGCAAAGTCACCTTTTGGAATGTTTTGCTGAGAAGCTCTTGTGCTAATGTTGTGTTTGTAGCGCACTTTAGGAAAATGGGCTAAAATGGCCATTTGGTACCAGTTTAATCTATTCTCTGCTTACCACCAAATCAGTTTCCTTCCATTTTCTATGTCCACTTTAAGTTCATTTTCCTCTGATGTTTTGGTGAATGTGGCACGTGGCTTGGTAACCATCTTCATCGAGGAACAATACAGAAAAGAGTCCCGGAAAGAGAACGCGGTCTCTCTAGCCGTGTGGCCTTCTGAATAGCGAGCAGCTTTTAATAAAGGCTGAAGCTTTTAACTTATTTCAGACTGGAAGTTAACATACAGATTGTCACAGTCTTTGATACTTATTTTAATGCTTACTTATTTTTTCAAATAATACCTTATGATTTAAAATGAGGGTTAGCACATTAAATGTGTGCCAGTTGTGTTATGACTCAAATACTCACAGTCTCCTAATTTAAATTTGTACATTTATATTCAAATCTATTATTTTCTTCAAAGATACAATTAAAATCATTTAAGAATTGAAATACAATGTAATAGTAAGATTTCTTCACTCTTGTAAGATTTGGATGGTAAGAATTTATCAGACTGTCTTCTTTGTTACATGGTTGACACACACAGGCATGCTTTTTGATAGAAAGAAATTGAAATTTGTTGAGGATGTAGCTACTCCCCAACTCTCCTGCCACCCCTTCAAAAACATTGTGTCAGCAAGTTTAAGTGAAATTTTTATCAATCCCTTAAGCAGAAACTATTTCAGAACTCATGAAAGTTAAAAATCTTGTTCAATAAATGGTCCAAATCTAGCAAAATTTTAATATGAAAACCTGTAAAAGGCAGTATAAGAAAGAAAAGGAAATTGCAGTGACGTATATGTTTATGTCCCTTAAAATTTGAAAGCCTAGCCCCTTAAGGTGATGATGTCAGGAGGTAATTAGGTTGAGGGGTTGGGACCTCCTGCATAGGATCAGCGTCCTCACCTGCCACGTGAGATTCCAGGGAAAGACGGCCGTCTGTGACCCAGGAATCAGGCTCTCACTAGACGCAAATCTGCCAGCATCTTGTTCTGGGACTTCCCATCTTTCAGAACTGTTGTTTGTAAGCTACCCAGTCTTCAGTACTTTGTTTTAGCAGTCCAAATGGACTGAGAGGAAAGGGACGGTATACACCATGCCCAGTGACGGAGGGGTAATGGTTTTAAGCACATACTGTCCACTAGGCACTGTGATAAGCCTTTTCAGAGGTATAGAGATGTTAATTAATTTGCCAGGAATTGCTGACTTACTTAACAGTAAAATTGTACTTAAAAGCCAAGAATATCTGAAATCAGAACCTACATGCAGCTAATGAAATACTATTTTTGCTTCCTGGATACAAAAGTTCTAAATAAAATGTTAAGAAAATTAGAACCCATAAGAATGCAAAAGAGTAATACAAAATAACTGTATTTAAGAGTAATACAAAATAAAGAGCAATACAAAATCATTTTAGGAATAAGATGATATGACATTATTAGTAAGTCAATTCTTTCTTATAATCTGTCATGAATTTTAATACTCTTTCAAATAAGGAGTAACGAATTCAAATAAACAGCATCACATTTAATGAGACTATACAAACACAGTCCAATCAAGGTTAATGATATACTAGTCTTCAAAATTGTTCAGAAAGTTCTTAGCAAATGTTGTAATAACACCACAAAAATAAAAGCAGATATAGTGGAAAGCAACAGATAATGTGACTTATTTGCAGTTGATGTGATGCCTTGGAAAATCCATATGCAGGCCTGGATTCAGCTACATCAAAGTTATTCTCCAGATCTTCCATCTCTAAAATGTCTATTATTTGGTAGCCTAATTAGTTCACATTTAAAGCTCAAATCTCCTCATCTATAAAATGAGGATAATAATAGCACTCATGTTGTGAGTGCTGGGGATTAAATTAAATAATGTATTGCTTACTGTACAGAACCTGTCTTCGAGTAAGTGTTCAATAAATGTCACCCTATTATTAGCAAGTGCGCTAATAAGGGAGCTTGAGTTCAGTAAATTAAGGTAGAAAAATACCGTTGTAATACCAGCCACTAGGTTCGTTGTCCTTGGTAACTTCTCTCTGTAGAGCGCCGCTGTCCGTTGCAGCTTTCTGCAGTCTGCGAGTGGCTGCGCTCTCCCGTCTGCTCAGAGGCACCTACGGCCTTCGAGAACTTGGAATGTAGCTAGAGGTGCTGAGGAACTGAGTTTTTGTTTTTAATTTTTTAAAATATATTTCATTGACTATGCTATTACAGTTGTCCCATTTCTCCCCTTTATTCCCCTCTTCCCTGTACCCTCCCTCCCACCAGCATTCTTCCCCACTTACTTCACGTCCATGGGTCGTAGAAGCCAAGTTCTTTGGCTTCTACAGTCTCAACCTTCCCCTGTGTATTTTGTACCTGTCATTTATACTTCTTGTTCCTTGTACCTTTTCCCCCATTCTCTCCCCTTCCCCTACCTGCTGATAACCCTCCGTGTGGTCTCCATTTCTGTGATTATGTTCCTGTTATAGTTGTTTCCTTAGTTTGTTTTTGATTTTTTTAGGTTCAGTTGTTGATAGTTGAATTATCATTTTACTATTCATAGTTTTGATCTTCTCCTTTTTCTTAGATAAGTACCTTTAACATTTCATACAATAAGGGCTTGGTGATGATGAACTCCTTTAATTTGACCTTATCTGGGAAGCACTTTATCTGCCCTTCCATTCTAAATGATAACTTTGCTGGATAGAGTAATCTTGGATGTAAGTCCTTGTCTTTCATGACTTTGAATACTTCTTGCCAGCCTCTTCTTGCCTACAAGATTTCTTTTGAGAAATCAGCTGATAGTCTTATGAGAATTCCTTTGTAAGTAACTGTCTCCTTTCCTCTTGCTGCTTTTAAGATTCTTGCCTTGTATTTAATCTTGGCTAATGTAATAATGGTGTGCCTTGGTGTGTGCTTCCTTGGGTCCAACTTCTTTGGGACTCTCTGAGCATCCTGGACTTGTATGTCTATTTCCTTTGCCAGATTGGGGAAATTAGCTTTTGTTATTTTTTCAGAGTAAATTTTCAATTTTTTGGTCTTCGTCTTCTAGCATCGCCATGATTTAGATGTTTGAACATTTAAAGTTGCTCCAAAGGTTCCTAAGCCTGTCCTCATTTTTTTGAATTCTTGTTTCTTCATTCTGTTTTGGTCAAATGTTTACTTTTTCCTTCTGCTCCAAACTGTTGATTTGAGTCCCGGTTTCCTTCCCTTCACTGTTGGTTCCCTGTACATTTTTCTTTATTTCACTTTGCATAGCCTTTACTTTTTCCTTAATTTTATGAGCATACTCAACCATTTCTGTGAGTATCCCGATTACCAGTGTTTTGAACTCTGCATCTGATAGGTTGGCCATCTCTTCATCACTTGGTTCTATTTTTTCTGGAGCTTTGATCTGTTTTTTCATTTGGGCCTTTTTTTTTTTTTTTTTTTTTTGAATGGAATGCCTATTTCATAGTAAGGATCAGAGCCTTAGGTATTCGCCAGGGAAGGGCAACTGACATTGATGGGTTGTGGTGGTATATATGGGGGGAGGGGTCTGAGGGAACAATGGAACTGAATTTTTAGTTTTATTAAGTTCAGATTGAATGACAACATGTGGCTAGTGACTACCATATTGGAAATCAAAGCCCTGGAGTATCTCATTAACTCACATGGCTATTTGACGTTGTTATGCTGATGATCCTCAAATGAACTCTGCAGCCCACGCCCTACTCTGAACATCATAAATCTCATGTATCCATTTGCTACATCTCACCTACCCCAGCTAAAACACAAAGAAGGCTCCCCATGAAAAAGGTTTGCCTCCCAGTATCCATCATTTCCCTCTGTAGTCATATGAACCCCCATTTGGGGGAAGAACATTCTCTGCGGGATTCCTTGCAGTTAGGTGGCCTCCAACAAGTGCATGAGTTAAGGGAGGTGGGCTGCCCTTTTTCTCTACCCTGCTGCCTAGAATTAATGGACTTTTGGAGCTGGAAGAATAACCCAACCGAGGAGGTATTTGAGTGGGCAGGTAGCAGAACCCTAAGTTCATAGAGTAGCCATAGCAGTGTGGAGCTGCCTATTTCTTTACGTGAAAATGTAACACATTTTGCTCTTGTTTATGTACTATTATTTTGGGTTTCTTTGAAGTAAACATATGAATCTAATCCCACTATAAGACAGATTACAAGGCCTACATTATGAAAAATATTTGAGACATTAAAAATTGAATGAGTCTCTGGGGTGGGCTGCTCAGTTGGTCGGAGCATTGTCCCACTATGCCAAGTTTGTGGGTTTGGTTGCCAGTCAGGGCACATACAAGAATCAACCAGTGAACGCTTGAGTGAGTGGAGCAACAGATTGATGGCTCCCTCTCTCTCTTCCCCGCTTCCTCTGTCTCTCAAATCAGTAAAAATAAAAAAAAAATAAAATTTATAAAAAGTTGAATGAATGAAAGTCACACAAAATAATAATAATGGGGATCATCACCATACTAATGTTTGATATCTTACCTGGCAAATAAAGTAACTGCTAAATAAATATTTATCTCAGTAACAGCAAATACTTGTTGAATGAATGAATGTTCTTTTATGAATGATGGAGATGAGGGACTCATTCAGCATATACTTACTGACTGCCCAAAATACCAGGCAGTATGCTCTTTTTTGCAGAATAAAAAATGAAACAAAATAAAACAAAGACAAACAAACAGAACAAAAACAGAGTTAAGATCCAGTATATTAGTATAGTATTTTTTTGCTGATGATTTGCAAATGTTGGTTAGGAGAGTTAGCTGGGATAGACTTTTAATTTAGAAACAGCATTCTCTGAAAGCTAAACAAAAAATGAAGTCACACTATTCCTTCCACTCCTGCAATATTTTCACATAAATTTAAAACAAATAAACTATAACAATAAGTATGGACCAAATAAGCTAGATTGGACAAGCTTATTGCCAATATCACTGTGTGTCAAAAACTTTAAAATGAGAATAAGGAAATATAAGAAATATCTTAAATATTAGCAAATATTCATTATGAAAAGGTAATTATATATCAGGCACTCATCTAAATGTGTATACATATTTAATACTTAAGTAGTGAGGTAGTTACTAATATACATATTAGCAATTATATGTATCACTCATTTTACGATACGGTGACTAAGACCTACAGAGTTAAGAAACATAGCCAGTCTTTGACACTTAGTAAGTAGTGAAGCTGGGTTTTAACCCAGGCCCCCATGTAGTTTCTTTGGTCAACTGTCTTTTCAAACCTTTTGCTGATTTTTCAGTTGGTTCTTTACTTAATCTTGTTGAGAAGTTTTAATATATTTCAGATACATATCCTTTACCAAAAATATGTTTTGCAGATGTTTTATGCTAGCTTGTAGCCTTTCTCTTTATTTGTTAACAGGTCTTTAAAAGATCAGATGTTTTTAATTTCGATAAAGTTTATTGATTTTTAAAATGAGTTACATTTTTGGTGTTGTATCTAGAAAATTTCTGCATAAACCAAGATGATAAACATTTTCTTTGAGATTTTCTTCTAGAAGTTTTATAGCTTAGGTTTTATATTTATGTCCATGATCTATTTGAGTTAAATTTTGCAAATGGTGCAGAAACCTAAGATTATTATGCATCTACATATGCATATTTGAAAAATGTTTACCAGTTTTGTGCACTACTACAGTGTAGTGTCAAGTATGATTTTTAAATGTTCTCTCAATGAAATGATTATGAAACTGCTATTTCAGTTAATAATTATATTCCTCTTTTCAAAGATGAAGGAAGTGAAGTACAGAGAGATTCTGAAGCCACCTTATCTCACTCTAAAATTCATCTGTTATGTGGTGTTGTAAAAGGAAGTCCTTTTCAAGATTAAAGATCCCACATTGTGAATGACCTGTACAGGTCACAAATAAGCATTTCTTTCCACTGTACCTCACCGCAGGAGCTGGGGGCTCTGGACCCTAGACCTCTACCTCCCTCATCCCAGCATCACCCTTGGTTCCAATGCCCTGGTGAATGGATAGACTGATGGCTGTTTGAAGGATTCTCGTGGTGAATGGATAAGCAACCTGTGGCATATCAGCCAAATGGAATATGACTCAACAGTCAAAAGAAACAAACTGCAGATGCCCATACAATGTGGATGAAATTCAAATGAGTTGTGTTGAAAGAAGCTGGAGTCAAAAGGCTCTATTTACATGGCATGCTGAAAAAGGGACAGAAAGTAAATCAGCGGTTGCTGGAGGACAAGGGTGAAGCAGGAGTTGTCTACAAAGAGGCATGGGAATCTGGGCAGGGTTGATAAGCTTATTTCGTATCCCTGTCACAGTGCCTGTTACATAGTTGAAACTACACAAAAAGGATAGATTCTACTTTATGTAAGTTATACCTCAATAAGCCTGATTAAAAATATAAACTCTGATTTTCAGTAAGTAAAGCTCTTTTATTCCAGTAAACCAGAGTGGACCAATGAATCAGTCAGCCCGATTCTTCAAAAGAAAGCAGGGAGTCCCTCAGCAGCAAGTTCCCTTCGCTCAGTGTCCCAGAGCAGCAGCCAGAGCAATCCCTGCGCACAGCAGGCGCCCAGTGAGCAGGCACTGAGGTGAATTCTGCTGTCATCGAACAGTTGCTTTTTCTGGAGTGGGAGTACCCAGCCGATTTCACAGCTTTTCATGGTTTTGTTGTTTCTGAATCACAAGTAAGCATCTGTTTTTTATGAAAAGTACAGTGAGACGTAAAGAAACTTAAAGGAAAGCATAGAGGGCCTTGACCTGGTGTCTCTGAATGTGTAACAGTGATGCTATTTGTCGCCAGCAGCCCTGCTGCCTGTGAGAACAGTTCAGTAGAAAACTGTACCTAGTCTTTGTCCACCAGTCTTTTGTAAGTAGTCTAAAGGGCAATTTGTATGCTGGCGTTCCTCATGTAAATGAGGTCATTATCCTTTTAAAGGTATAAAGTCTCCTGTATGTGATGGAGCTTTCTAAGACACAGAATTGACCTTTCTTTCCCCCTGTTCAGGATGCCTGCAGAGCCTGCACTCATTAGCTAGAATTTGACTCCATGACATTTTTACTTAATTTTCTTTTCCCTCTACGTTGGACACATGGGGCAACCATTTATGTTCTTTCTTGACCTGAGATGCTCTCTAATCTCTTTCCAGCTGTGGCATTTGTCATTCAGTCACATCAGGATATGGTGACCCTTCTTTCCCCACGGCAGTTCCTAGCTGTTAATTGATTCATTTTAGAGAAGGAACTACACACAGTCCTATGGACTTAGCTCCGTTTAATTAGTGTTAAGCAGAACAGTGGCCAGAAAAGCAATATCCTCCAGCGTGGAAACACATTCTTTATGAGGTAGCACAAGAACACATAATATTAGTTTTTAATGCCTTTAGTTTTGACAAGTGCTGTGGATTGATAATAGACTTAAAAGCAGTAATTCCTTATATTCATACTGATAATGCTAACAATACTGATAATGATGACAATAAACATAATCATAAATAATAACTGGAATTCAAACTCAGGATTTTTTTATTACATAGTGTTCATCATTATGCTGAAAAATTTTTGTGATCATTATCACCGGTACGCCAAGGATTGTGTGTTCTTCTCTCAGCCCAGCTAGGTGAGCTTCATTGAGCCAGTTTAATAGAGAGAGACTCTGCGGTTCAGAGAGGTGAAGTAGCTTTCCCAGGGTCACCCATTTGCTCTGACCAGGATTAGAACCCAGGTGTGCTCTGACACTGTGCCCATGCTTTTCATGACTGCTTACACATACAACCTTTAGAGTAATAAGGTGCTAGCAAGGACATCTCTGAAAAGCATTGCTAGACACTTCTTAAAATGGGATTGTGGAGCCTGAGAAAGAAGATACCTCCTACTAAGAAGGAGGTGACTTAATTGGGTTCAAATTTAAAAAAACAGAGCCTAAGAGCCATTTCTTAACCAGGGCCTCTCACAGCAAACTACGCCTCAGGGAGAAGCCCGCACTAAGCTGCCTGTCTCCCATGCCGAGCTCGCCTACCTGCCACCTGAGCCAGCCTTTATAAAGGAGTTCCTGGAATTGTGTTTCAACCAGGAGGAATGAGGCTTTCCTGTCCAATTAGAGTGGGCACAGCTATATTCTTATCGGCATCTTCGCCGACCAATGAGAGTGGCTGGCTCCATTCTGGTCAATTAGGGCAGTGCCTTTTGGACCGGCCAAATTACAAGGATTTGGAGTCTTTGTTTGCTTGAGGACAAACGGGCCAATCAGGAAACCAGGAGCAGGGACTTCCATCTCTATCCTCACCTGGCTGGGGAGCCGCTTTCCCTTTCCACTGAGGACAGATGACATGATTTCCCTGGCTGGAAGTGAAACACCAAAGATGTAACCACAAAGACACTTAGCCAGAATAGCACAGATCAAACCAGCGTAGGAGCTGAGTGCAGCAGAGAGAGGAGCAGGGCAGGCGAGACCAGACCTATGCAGAGCAAAACAGAGCTGTGTGGCCGGAGAGGGGCCTTGCCCCAGGACCACCCGCCCGGGGCTGCCTAACTGCCCAGCTGTTTTCACAGCTGTGCTGTGTTGTCACAGTTGAGCTGCTTGTACTGAATAAAGTTTGCTTTGCTTCACCTTTGAATCTGAAATATTCTATTTGCAGACTATTAGGACCTAATAAAATGTAGAATCTTAGAGAAGCGGTGTGTTTTAAAGGCTTATTTACTTAACCAGGTACATTAATCACTTAATATGTGAATATATACTCAGAGAAAGTATTATCTTTATTCTCTAGCAATCTGCAATGTCGGGTGTGAACAGATAAAAGAGTAAGGGGTGGCAGTATAGAGTGGTGCATTTTGTAATACAAGTGTGCCTGGGAGCCAACGAGAACAGAGAAGAGGACAGTTTACATCGTGTGGGGCGGGCCTACTTCAGAAGACTTCCCAGAGCAGGTGATACTGCGCTGAGTGGCTAGATGGGTAAGAGTTAGATAAGTGAGAGGTGGCTCCTTTCAAAACAGAAGGAAACGTTTTCCGTCAAAGACAGGGGCTGTACATTAGTAATGGCTGGAGAAAAAAAAAAGAAAAAAGTATGTTGAGGGGAATGTTCTTGATGTTCTTCGCCGAGTTCTCAGTGTGGAGATGGAGAAAATAACTCATCCGGCTCTCTCTTTTATTTACATGGAGTTACGTTTCCAATCTCTTTCATCCTTGTAGTGTCTTCCTGGCAGGTGGCGTTGCTGCTTCTACTGCAGTTGTTCTGCAGCAGTATTAGAGCTCAGTTGCCTGGGAGGGAGGCAGAGGGTCACTCCCGTGTTTACTGTAACTCTCAGAGTTCTGGAACCGATCCTAAAAGTCTTGCTTGGTGAGCAGGATTTTAACTCTGCCATCAAACCTGCGGCTGTTCCTCTGGTTAAAAAGAGAAGAAAAAGAAGGATCTGTTTCTTTCTGAACAGGAATGAATACATGTGAACTTTCTTAATTTCCATAATAGAGATCTGCCCTTTAATGTTAGCAATTATATTCTAAATACTGGAATTACTAAACTTAATTAGCTTTCTGT
Source organism: Anoura caudifer (assembly GCA_004027475.1). Classification (NCBI taxonomy): domain Eukaryota; kingdom Metazoa; phylum Chordata; class Mammalia; order Chiroptera; family Phyllostomidae; genus Anoura; species Anoura caudifer. The sequence continues at coordinate 72,991 of PVKU01007428.1, forward strand.
GACCTCCCATATATAATTGTCATAAGTAATCCTATTGTAACAATGCAAACTAAGAGAGACATCTGACTCTGACAATCCACCCAGTAGTGCCTGCCGTCTGGTCACACTAATGGATCTTCCCCCCTTTGATTTCTTCCGTCACTTCGAAGACTCATGAACTCCTCTTACTTTCTAAAGTCAGTTTTCCTCCAGAGATTTGATAAGCATTCACTTCTGTTTCCTTCTAGTTCTTCTGTGGTTTGGTTTGATATTTTAACTTTTTACTCTCAGGTATAATATGTATATATTTTATAAACTTATAAATTGTATTTTACCCCAAGTAGCTAATTACTACTAATTGTTAATCATTTGTTAAATAATGTTTCCTGGTAAATTAATTTTGATGTCCCTTCTATTGCTTAAAATTCATTAACAGTAGATTATGGTATCAATTCTATCCTATTGATCTCTCTTGTGTCTTACACACTAACACATATTTTTAAATATAGCTTTATAGATTATTTTGGTAGCAACCAGGGCTGAATGTCTTCATTACTCATCTTTAAATTTTTTCCATTCTTAACAAGATCTTTCTTATTTTTTCTACAGAAGGCCTTTAGAATAATTTTATTAAACCCAATAAGATTATATGATTGTTAGAATATTGCAGTAGATTTTTTTCTAATTAAAATTCTTGAGCCTTCACTTACAATTCATTTGGGCTTATTGAATATAGTTTATTTAAAGTGCTTAGATAATCTTTCTTCAATTATCCTAGATCTCACTTCCTTTGTGAATCTATTTGTTCTTCCTCTTCTTTCTTACAGTCCACTTCTAGAAAAGGCAGAAACAAAATTACAGTTGAATAGTTCAGCTTTTTCTCTTTTGTCTGGTAGCATTAAACTATATTTTTCCATGGTTCAGATCGATCTCTATTTCATTCTTTCCACATATAACACAGGTAAAAGGCCTTTGGATCAGTTTCAGCTTTTTTGTTTGTTTCTTATTTCTTTATTTTTTCTTTACCAGGCTTTGTTCATCCCCCATTCCCCTTCCCTCTGGCTTTCACTGCACCGTTGTCTGTGTTTATGAGTTACGAATTTATGTTCTTTGGTTAACCCCCTCACCTCCTCTTGTCCATTCCCGCCGCCCTTCTCTCTCCCCTCTGACAGCTGTCAGTCTGTTCCATGTGTCCATGCCTTTGTTTCTAGTTTGTTCCTCAGTTTATTTTGTTCATTAGATTCCACGTGTAAATAAGATCATATGGTATTTGTCTTATTCTGATTGGCTTATTTTGCAAGCTTCACTTTTTTCCTTCTTTAGCCTTCTTGGGATGGTTCTCACTGGCTGAGCCACTGTTTGCCTTCACTTTGCCCCTGTGCTACTGGTAATGTAGTTGGTATGTTCTCTTTTTTCCACAGGAGCTTAGCAGATAGTTTCCTGGGCAGTTCCATCAGTTTCTCTAGATACGAACTCCTTTTTTCCTAATTAGGGTAACTTGTTACTGTGCTATAAATCTGGCTTGTGAGATCTTTCTACTCTTGGAGTCTCTGGCCATGTGCTTATAAAATATTTTCCCAGAACTTTCTGAACCGTATAATCAACATATCTAAAAACAATTTATTTTATTTTTCTCTTGGCTGCTATAATCTCTGGGATGATATATTCACAGACTTCCAAGTTCCCATCATGGCACCTCACTAACGTTTTTCTTGTCAGATGTGAGCTAAAAATAGAAATTCCCTTTTTATTTTCCTTCAGCCACCTAAAAGATGCTGTCATAAATGTCTCAATAAGAATTTGTTGAATGTTCTTGTTGCTGGAGAGCCATGGGGCCTTCCCAGTTCTGGATGTCTTCAGGTGTTAACAAAAAATGAAAATGTGTGGTTAATTGGGACAATAATTGCATGAAGGAATACGCTGGTACAAAAGGAGTTTGAAGAGACTGGGGTCAGCGGAGCAGCAGGAAGAAGTGGCCAGCCTCATGGTGCTGGCCTGCGAGGTGGCGGAGGGGAGGAGACATGCGCAGGCTCAGTTTTGCAAGCACTGCCACACATCTGGGCCTCGATAGCATGGAAACGATCTGTTGTCATGTCTCAGGTAACCACCCCGTGGACACTCTTGCTAACCGTCCTAACAGTACACAAAAGGCAATGAAGTGTCAAGAGCCCCCAATAATTATAATTACCAAAAAATATCGAGATAATTCTATAAATTATCTATAATTAAATAAAATTAGACCTTATAAAAGTGTTCCCTCTCTTTTTTATTTCATTCTCTGCTTTTTAAAATGTTCGTATCCTTCAAGAGTCCATACAGAGCCCCCCTCTGATGAAGGTTCCCTGACAGACCCAGACAGCCTCTGCCCTCCACCTTTTTTGTGTGTTTTCATCCTTGCACTTTGTGTTAATTATTTATGGGTCTGTCATTCTCATTTTGACCTTGAATCCTTAACAATAGATATTGTTCATTTTTCTATTTCTGACATAACACTGTATTACCTAGTAGGTTCTAGATATATTAGTAAAACATAACATTAATCAACTCTAATGCTTCAAGTTACTAGGACTGCTTGGTCTACATGAGCTGATTTAAGAAAGATGTGAAAATGTCTTAATTTTAAATCCTTAAAACCTTTTAGAACTGTGACCAGCAGAAAGAAGTTACAGATGAGTATTTGGGACTCATAAAAAACTGTTTAATAATTTGAGGCACTCACAAATGCAATGAAATGATTTATGAGTAGTGATTATTCTACTAAACACTCAAGGAACAGAGGATGATTTATGTATTTCTATGATGTGTGTGTATGGATGAATGATAGGATATCAGTGTGGAAATGTGGAGATGGTTATGTTTCTTATCTAGGCCCCTTAAAACAGATGAACATCAGTGTTTATGTTGGGGGTGTGATATCCAGAAGCTATTTTCAATATTCCAAAGGCTAAGGAAACACCAAATTCATCCCAGCAATTCGGCACAGCTTTTGCAAACGGCCCAGTGTTTCGTTCTTGGCCGGACCGACACACTGAATGTGGTGACACTGGTTATCATGTGAACACAAGCTCTGGTTGGCCTGTAGCTTTGCATTACCATTGATTTTTGAAAAAATCTAAAAACTCGTTATTGTTACTAGCTCCAATTTGTTTGAATGGGAGAGGATTTCAAAAAATGGAATCTATGCAGAAAGCATATTAAAGGGATATTTTATCATGAACTGAGTTAAAATCATTCTATAGATTATTTTATAGACTCTTTTCTCCCCAGTATTTTTAGCATCTCTGAGGTAAAGGTGCATCTTACAATGATGGTGTATTATATTTAATTACAGTGTTTTCTTTAAATCTTTCCAAGTGTCTTATAAAATAAAGGTGTAGTTTATTATCCATAGTGTTTCAATGGTCGGAGAAATATAATTTCATTCAGAGCGGCTGGGGAGATCTGTAAGGTACGGGTGTCAGGACTGTGGAAGATCTATGGCTCCTTAATATCTCTGAAGCTCAGTTTTCTCATCTGTAAAATGGGGATAATAACATCTACTTGATAGACTGCTTGTGAAAAAATGAGTGAGATGATACTTGCAATGTGTTAAACTTTTCTTTTTATTATATCTGTCCCAACTTGTTGATGTAGAAAGAGTTAATGCTTCTCTCAAATTGCCAAAATTACCAGTAAGAAAAATTACTGAAAATCTTGAAAGATCTGACATTATTTTATTTTATTATGCAAATAATTTGACCTCCAGAAGTTATTTTGCTTTGGAAGCCTCATTTGGTCTATGCTGCTAACCAAACACTTTATTCCATTTTGTGCAACAATTTATAATGAACCTTAAAAGAACTACTGATTATCTTAGAGTTTTTGGCTCAATTACCTTTCTCAAATACTCAGTGACTAAGGAAAGCCTGTCATTTTCTTCTCTCCTGCACACTGGAGCATAATAGACTGTGAATAGAGCAAATCAAAGGAGCACAAATACCAGGATATGGGGCCCATTGTGTTCAGTTTGTAGCTCTGTTACATAGTTTTAATTTAGGTCCACTGATTGTAACAGACTGACAGATAACACATTGTTCCTCTCTTGGGATCTTTAGATGCTTTAATATTCCTATTCTTGTCTGTCCATTTTGATTCTAAGATTTAAGAGAAATAGAATTACAGCATTCACTTTGTTTTCTTGCACTAAGTGATTATCTCTGAAGTGCAATTTTGTGATTAGGCGAGATGGCATGCATACGCTTGGCTAATGCTGCTCCCCCCAGGGTGCGGAGCAGGTAAATTCATAATGAATGGATGTTGTGCTTTGATTTCAAACGGGCGTGAAACCTCACCGCACTTGGTAGTTTTATTTTTTAAATCTATTTAATTATTTTAAAATTAACAGGAGAATATTAAAATTGAACTTTAGAAAATGGCATTTAAACATAAGTCAAGGGTGCTAACTGCTTATGAATGTTAATCTCTCTCAAAAAGTGAATAAACAAACTTACATGAAATAAATTGGGGTGGGTTACTGAAAATCTTCAGTTTAATTATTTTTATTCTTCTTGGTTAATTTAGAAAACTATTTGAATGCAACTTGGTGTTACTATTGTCAAATTCTACTGTGCCTTATTTTGAAAACTACCGTAATTATTCAACTAATTGCTGTCATAGTATTGTCAATAGTTCTTTGGTGTTTAGGGGGTGACATTTGAGCATGGGATGGGGATGGAGAAGCCAGGAGTTACTGGTCGGCACGAAGTATTTTCTTTAACTATTTTCTTTGATGATTTAAAAACAGATTTTGCCCGTGAGTGTGACAGACCAGCTTTAAAGAGGGTTTAGCATTCATTCCTAAATTTGGACACATTTTGATCAGACCATGAAAGGTACCCAACAGAACCTTTTTACTGATTTACTGAGAATAAGCAATTGACCTTATATTGTGAATCTTGAAGTGAGAAACATAACAGACAATTTCTCAAATGTGATACAGCTGAGTTTTTTTATTCGCAATCTTAACACGAGGTGGGACTCCATGTACACGATGCCAGCGCATGGTCGCCTGGCTACGGCTCTTTGATCAGCTCTGTCGTCCCACACTTACATCTCTGAGCACAGGGTTCATTATAGAGCTTAATAAGTCTTCGTTATTCCTGTTATGTTTTCATCATCTTTCTAATTGAGTAAAAACCATAGCTTTAATAAGCCGATAGAAGATTTTCAATAATAAATCACATTAATTTGGAGTAAAGTAATTTTATTCAAAGTTTAAGGAAAAACTAACGCATTAAATTTTTAATCTTCTATTAAGGTCCAGTCATATGTCCTGTGAACCCTCAATAATATTCTCTCTGGCAGAACTGATTCACTTCCCTGCATGTTCTATTATCACTTGCCCTGATGGATATGGTGCCCTCAAAGTTATTCTCATAATTGTGGATACCTGTGTAGCAGAGATGGCGTGCCTTCCCGATTTTCAGCTTCTCTGAACCGTAGAAGTTACTCTATAATTACTGTGGGTTTTTTGTTTGTTTGACCTGTCTTTCCTGCTAGTGTGGTAGGCTTTGTGAAGATGTCTTACTAACCCTTACATCTTTATCTCTAGACAATGTGCCATTGGCAACATTGAAGGTGCCTGACAAATGTGTGTTGAAAAATAAGACAAGAGGACAAACAAGAGGAAGACAAAATAGAAGGATATATGTAAAGCCTAATTTTCCCCCAAGTTCTCTTTGAATAAAACCTTATGAAATCAAGTGCACATGGGTCTGTCCCTGGATCTGCCCTAACATTAATGGAAGTTTAAACTTGAGGGGCCTGGAGAAGTCACCATCAGTCAGACCTTCTCTTTTAGTGTCTGAGAAACTGAGGCAGGCTTAACATCAGGCTACGTATGCAAACTGGTTTACAAGATACACCCCGACCCATTTAGAATTTTGGGAAAGGGGGTGGTCTTTCACTTTCAGTTCTTTATACCCTTCTCTTTCTTCATTTGAACAACCACCACCACCACCACCACCAAAAACCATGAGCCACTCTTACAACATCATAAATATATGTAGAAAAGTATAATTAAAAATAATGAATTTCAATACTCTGCATGAATACCATATAGAATAAACAAAAATAAGCAAGAATGAAAAAAATGTTCTACAGCGTGAATATCATTTGCTAAAGTATATTCTCAAAGAACAGACTGGAGTTCACCTGTTTTGTATTAAACCTCGGGCATATTGGTGAAGAGGCTGCTTGCTTACTTTTAGGTCAGGATTTATATGCTTACCTATATTGCCTAAGAGCTCAAATACCTATCTCCATTAAGAAGACACTGCTCAAGATTTCTTATCTGTGTTTCCATTGGGCCCCACCCCTCTAAGGGACCCATTCATGGTCATATTCAAGTATGTACCCTCTGATCTTTCTAAATTCATCAAAAGTTTATTTATACTAGGATTTCTGAATTCCTTTCTGGTTCATTTGAGGAAAGAAAAAGCAAAATATTTTAAAGTAACAGCAGGTATTTGTAAATCGAGTTGAGTTATCTTTTCATTCATGCCTTTGAGCATTTTTGCCTACTTTCAAAGTGGCCTGAGATTTTGGCGAGTAGAGGAGAGGGTTGCCATAGCACCACTTGTAACACTGTTGTTGGAAAGAATGGAGTCTACTGGCTGAAAGCCAAGCAGTGTTGCAACTCATCTTTCCTAACTTTCCCTGCAGAGTTTTTACATATCTATACTTGCATATTAATTATCTTGCACACTAGTTATATGCAGATTGGGGTATCCATTCAACTCAATTTTCAACATTTCTGGTTTTACAGCTTCTGCCACCTTTGAGGACTTCCAGATTCGCCCGCATGCCCTCTTTGTTCACTCGTACAGAGCCCCGGCTTTCTGCGATCACTGTGGAGAAATGCTGTGGGGGCTCGTCCGCCAAGGCCTTAAATGTGAAGGTAGGGAATTTCCTTCCTCAGCCACGCTGAACACAGGCTGGAATCACCTGCTTGTGCTGTGCCCTTTGCAACAATGCCTTCTCTGCCTCAGATACCTTCCAGGGGGTCGGGGGCTGCATGGGTTCTGTTCTGTTCCTCTCTGTGCATTTCCTGTCTTCGATGCATTTGCTCTGGCCGGGGAAACCCAATTCTCACATCTTTTCCCTGTTTCGTATGAATATATTTCTTTTGTGTTTGTTATTTTGGCAATAGACTAAAAATAAAATTGGTGTCTTAATCCTGGTCATGGAATAGTAGTCATTCAATAAATGTTTGTTGAAATGAGCAGAGGTTCAGGAGGTTAATCAAACCATCCAAGGTCTCTCAGTTATTGAGTGGCAGGTACAACTTGTGCCACACCTGTATACCGATGTCATCGTTTTATAATCCGCTATGGAAAGAAATCCTTGAACTGTGGAGCCAGAATTCGAATCATTGTAGCTCAGAAGTTATGATGCTTTGTGATTAATTTTCTCCATGTGTCCACTCTCATTAGAACTTGTGGCAATTAAGAATGGCTCAGATTATCTCTATGAACTTTTTCTCCTAGGTCCTTCAAAGCCCAAATTCATTTGATCAAAGGAAATTTTTAAAAATGATAATCACAGTAGTTGATGAGCTCATCCAGTAAAATCAGAATTCAAAACCCAGATTATTTACAGAAAATAAATCAGAAAAATCTCAAAAGAAAATTTGAATACCAAGTAACCCTAAGAGAAATGGAAGCGGTACTGTTTTTAAAAATTCAAAATTTACAACTGATACTAGACTGGCTTTTAATTTATGGTTGAACAAAAGTCATTTTTATTTTCCTTTTCCAGGATGTGGTCTGAATTACCATAAGAGATGTGCGTTTAAAATCCCCAACAATTGCAGTGGTGTGAGGCGGAGAAGGCTCTCGAACGTTTCCCTCACTGGGCTCAGCACCGTCCGCACAGCGTCGGCCGAGCTCTCCACCAGCGTCCCCGATGAGCCCCTTCTGGTAGGGCCTCCTGTTCACCCGTTGCCTTTCACGTGACGAGTCAGTGGGGCAGGGGGGTAACGGTGTCACTCCAAGACGGTGCCCGGGGAAGGGAGGACACAGCCAGGGTGCACATGACCGTCTCCCCAGGGCCTGCACAGCAGCGTGGTCCGTGCTTCACTGGGTTTGCTCGTCTCTGCGAGGTCGGCCCATCGCAAAACCTGCTGGGTTCTACCCTGGTCATAGGGCTCGAGCAGCACATGCTGATGTGTGAACGTGGAAAACATAGTTTGTCAGAATTTGGAAAATAGAGATAGAAGATGTTTTCCTGTGAAGATTATTAAAGCCCTTTGTGGCATAGCTGAATATTTATTCCAGGAGAAAATTTGAAATGTTCTGTTAATGGAAATGTGAAAGTCTTTAATTGCTCGCCATTGCTGGCGTACATTCCTGTGTATTGTTGGAATGACACTGTTGACAAATGCTGTGAGAAAAATAGCACTTAACACTTAAATTGTTCCATTAGCTCTAAAATATATATTTGATCCATATGGCTTAAATATTATTCTTTAGGAAAATTAAATTTGGATTTTCAAACATTGGAAACACAGTAAAAGTTGTAATTATGTGAATCATTTAAAATAAGAACATTTTTTTAAAATAAGCTAATGGTGTGAGGTTTTAAATTTCTCGTATTTACTCCTTCCCCCAATGGATTTTACAAAGACTCTTTGCAAGTTAGCTGTTATAAAAAAATCATTAAAGAAAAAAAGTAAAAATTAGTAAAACTTTTAGGTTAAATAAATTCCTCTTGGAATGGAGAGTGACAATACATATTTAAGACACCTCTAAAAACTTGTATTAATTAGTCCATTGTTTGAAACATGTTTTATTGTGATCTTTATATCATTTTAATTTGTTACAGCATGAGCTAGACATATACCTCAATTGAATGCTCATTTTTGTAATCAAGAAAATTCCGTATTCTCTTTTCTCAAGACTCTCTTTTGGGAGTTTCTTGTGTTTTCAGACCTTATCAAGTGAACATGGTGGGAGAAGGCAGGTACTGAATTCCACCAATAACCAGAAGAATGTATTATATTCCGGTAGCTGTTCAGAATGTATGTGTGTGATTATGGATTGTCCAGTAAAGTTGTATTAATTGGAATTAGTGATGTTCTTACAGAAAAATGCTTAAATCAAAAGCTATTTACTTTTCCAAATAATTCTCATGTCACCTTTCCAACTCTGAAGTTCCTTGATTTAGTTGAATTTTTGTAAGCAGTGTTTTTACAAGTTACAACAGTTACTTTTGCTTTTAAGGATAGTCCCTGAGACTTATACTGTTTACAGGATAGACATTTAAAGACGTTTTAGAGAAATAATTACAGATTAATTGTGTATTATTTTTAGTTTTATCAGAGAAAGTTTTTAAAACTTATTTAATGTCTTACAGGAAATCTAAAGCTCTAAAGTCATCCATCATTTGAATAGATTAGAGTCTAGATGATTAATGCTGAAGATTCTTCTTTTAAATCTATCTCAACTTTTTATAATATATACACTTATGTATTATATACATTTATACACACATATATACATAATTTAGATTTTATAAGTATAAATTGTACATTTAAATTATATATATGCAAATATGTATGAATGTACAGTTTATATATAAATATAGTTTAGGTTACATAACTATAGTCTTTAACACAAGTTTTTGTGTTTTTAAAGAAAATTATTTAAATGCTTTATTTAACCAAATAATTATTTAGTATTTTGAGTTTATATTTGCACTATATTTTACAACAAATGTTATTCATTAGTGCTTTATTACCGAATGGAAGTTTTTGTAGTAGAACATTTAAAGTGTGTTTTTAAAATGTACTTTTAAAAAGTATATTTTAACCATGTCTGTCAAGAATGCTTATAAAATTGTGATCCAATTAGATATTTATGAAGTGAGAAAATACTGGGGCTGCAAGGTACTTTGAAAAATATTATTATTAACATTTATAACCTTGTATGAAATGGGCCACTGGTAACCCTCAAATGAGAAGTCCCCCTGGAAGTCCTGTGGTGACCTGACTCACAGGCTCTGAGGTTAGTTTACCTGCATCGTGGCCCTCTGTGCCCTCGTGGGTGCCTTCGTGTCTCTTCTTACCCCGTTCCTGAGGAAGGAAGAGACTTTGGTCCACCCTGAGGAGGACACGCACTTCCCAGTTCCTTGAGCCTGGCCGTGGCTACTTTTTGCCGGGCAAAGCCACCCTGCTTTGCCCAGGCTTGCGTGAAGTGCAGCGAATGTGTTCCTTTCCGTCCCTAGGCGAGACGTGAAAGGCCAGTAACTGTAGTTTAAAATTTGCAGTGCGTACCTAGTCAAAGGTAATATAATGGCAATAATAGTGAAACCTTTCAGGTCTACATACTATAAAGGATATTTTTATTGCTGAAAAACATAATGGCATTGTTTATTAATGCTACCAGATCACCCATATTGCAAGTCTACCATGATTAGTGTGGATTTTCTCTCAGATGTAAGGAAATGATTTTTCTCTTCTGTACTTGATTCTCTATTTTGACTGCAAAATCATCATTTCACATATATGTTAAGGTATTAGTAATTTCATTAATTTGTCCATTTTGGGCACATATATTGAATTTCACAATTCAATAATTTTGCTCAGTTAGAAAGAGAGGATAACAACACAGGCCATATGACAAGCTCTATCTGTCATCAGCTTTGGTAGTAAACAGTATCTTTTATACCAACCATAAAGTAGTTCATCTTTTCAGAAAGTCCAAAATGCAGTCAGTTTATGGCAAACAGCTATGTGGGAGTGTTTATCATTTTATAAATCATAGCCAATATTTAGAAAGAAACAAGAAAAATATAGCATCCTTAAGTCAGACTCACTACTACATCATAACATATAGATACACATATTAAGATATCATCAATTTTATAGAATTCTAGACAGTTGCAGAAGAGAATTTGGAATTAAATGACCCTATCGTGAGATCCAAGAAGGCAGAGGAGTAAGTGGAAGCTACACTAACCTCCTCCCAGAACCAATCTGGAATTACAACTAAACTGTAGAGAAATCATCCTGAATAAACAACTGAGCACTAGTTGGACAGAAGCCTTAAAACCACAGACAGACAGAAGAAGCCACTTCACCATAGCAAGAATGGTAGGGAGTGCCGAAGAAGCAGCAGGGCTCATATGGGTGCCCTTGGCCAGCTGGACACTTCTCCAAAGAGGACATACAAATGGCCAGTAGATGTAAGGGAAGATGCTCAACATCACTAATCACCAAAGAAGTACAAATTAAAACCACAATGAGATATCATCTCATACCTGTCAGAATGGCTATCATCAATAAATCAACAGACAAGTGCTGGCGAGGATATGGAGAAAGGGGAACCCTTTTACACTGTTGGAAATGCAGACTGGGGCAGCCATTGTGGAAAGCAGTATGGCGATACCTCAAAAAGTTAAAAAAAATGAATCTGCCTTTTGACCCAGGTATTCCATATCCAAAGGAACCCAAAACACTAATTCACAATAATATAAGCACCCCCATGGTCGTTGTATCATTATTAGAATTGCCGAGATAGGGAAGCAGCCCAAGTGTCCACCAATAGAAGAGTGGATAAAACAACTCAAGACATTTACACAATGGACTACTACTTGGCCATAAAAAAAGAAGAAATGTTTTACCTTTTGCAGCAGTATAGGTGGACCTGGAGAACATTATGCTAAGTGACATAAGCCAGTCAGAGAAGGTCAAATACCATATGATATCACTCATATGTGGACTCTAATGAACAAACTGAACTAACAAGGAAAATGGGGACAGACTCACAGATGGAGAGCAGGATGACAGCTGGCAGTGGTAGTTTAGGGGATGGAGGGATTGAGCAAAAAGGCAAAAGGACTCATGGACATGGACAACAGTGTGGTGATTGCTTGGGGAGGGGGGAATAAGGGGACTAAATGGTGATGGAAAAAATTACAGTAAAGATTAAATTTAAAAATAAAAAAGAATCAAATACAGAAATTGATTAATTATACATGCCTTTCTTCATGTTACTTCACAGAAATATACATGAAAATATCTGTAACTAAAAGATTACTTCTGCAACAATCTGCTTACACATCAAATTTGGTAGATGGAGGAAGAAATAAAAAAATTAATTTCTTTAACCCCTTAAAAAAATAAGTGACCCTATCATTTCTCTATGTTTTACTCGTCTTTCTTATTTACAGATATTCTTGTGTTTGGGAAAAGTTAAAGCCATTTAAAACTATGTTATGCAAGACTTCATATTATGCAAAAAGTTAATAATCTTTTCCAGAACTTCTGCTTCTAGGTATGAAGAGGCTTGTATTAGATCAGCTGTCCTGCAAGGGACACTTATAAAAGCTGAATAAAATATAACAAAAAGTAAAACAACATATATGAAGGTTCCCGAGCACCCAAGGCCATCAGGATTTGATGCACTGATGTCTCAGAAAGAAGGAAATCACAGAGCAGTCAATGCACGGGGTGGTCCCAGTGCACAATAAAAAGTACCACAGCCCCTGATGTAGAACAAAGCTGGAGAATTTCCAAGCATTTTATAAAGCCATGGTTAAGTCAATGTGGTATCACCCAGGAACAGAAAAACAAATCAATGCAGCAGAGAGAGTCCAGAAACTGCAAGGTTGTGCAGGCCAGCTGATGATGACAGGGACAGCACTACTGTGAGCAAAGGGTGGTTTCAGCAGACATTTCTGGGGCCAACAGAAAAACGTGTCCAAGAAACAGGACTCAGATTATTGATGGAAAGAGGAAAAGCTGAATAAATTGGATATTATTAAAATTAAGAAATTGTTTTTATCAAAATATACCATTAAGTCAGAGAATGAGAGCCAGTCAAAAAATAAAGAATTTTTCAATGTAATACCCTGTAAGAGACTCATTTGGAATGTATAAAGAACATCTACAAAAAAGTGAGAAGACAGACAACTCTACTGCACAGGCAGAGCACTTGAATACTTTATGAGAAAGATAGCCAATAAACATGGAAATGTATTTTACATCTTGGTTCGTAGTTATCAAAGAGACCAAAGTTATTTCTACAGTGAGATGTCTCTATACTATAGTGTATAAACTTGAAAAAAATGCTGACAATAACAGTGATTAAGATATTGATTATGGACTTCCGGCCAAGATGGAGGTGTAGATGGACACACTGTGCCTCCTTTCACAACCAAGATTAAGGACAACAAAGTTACAGAACAACAACAAAAAAAACCCCAACCAGAACAGAGAGAAAATTGAATTGTACGGGAGTCCAACAATGATTCACCCAGACCAGTAAGAGGGGCGGAGTCAGCGGCCGGGGGTGTCTGCGCTGGTGGAGTTGGTCCCAGCGGGATAAGACAGTAGCTGGTGGTCCCAGGAGTGCAGTCACCCCAGGTGCACAGGCGGTGGTTGCTGGTTGCTGAACATGAGGAGGCCAAGCAGGCGCACAGGGCGGCGGACCACGGACACACATTCCCACATAGATAAACCAGGAGAAAATGGGCAGCAAGACAGATTGTGCGATGCAAGGCCCCAGCGCCAGGAAGTGAAGCCTAAAAGCACCCATTGAAAATACTTGTGGGGGCTGAGGTGCCAGGAGGGAGTCCCAGCCTCAGAGCAGAGTTCGTTGGGGAGACCCATGGGGTCCTGGAGTGTGCGCAGGCCCACCCACATGGAAATCAGCACCAGAAGGGCACAATTTGCCTGGGGAAAGTGGCTAAAGGGACTGGAATGTGCGAGAGAGTGTGGAGCAAGTGCCATTGTTCCCTCTCGGACCCCGCCCTCACTTCCAGCATCACAACCCAGCAACTGGGCTGCCTCACCCTGGTGAAGGCCTAAGGCTCTGCACCTTACTACTAACAGCCGCAACCAGACAAAAACAAAGCAAAACAAAAATAAACAAACAAAAAAACCAAGGATGGCCCAAACGGGAGAACAGACCGGGGTCCTGGAGCTAATTCATCTGAGCAATCAGGAGGTGGTCAACCTATCAGATGCAGAGCTCAAAGCACTGGTAGCCAACCTATCAGAAGCACAGTTCAGAGCTCTGGTGATTAGGAAGCTTACAGAATTGGTTAATTTTGGTTGCAAATTAGATGAACAAATGAAGGCTACAATAAGTGAAATGAAGAAAAATGCACAGGGAACCAATAGTGATGGGAGAAAAACTGGGACTCAAATCAATGGAGTGGACCAGAAGGAAGAAAGAAACAAACAGAAAAGAATGAAGAAACAAGGATTCAAAAAAATGAGGAGAGGCTTAGGAACCTCCAGAACATCTTTAAACATCCCAACATCTGAATTATAGGGGTACCAGAAGGGAAAGAGGAAGAGCAACAAGTGGAAAACTTACTTGAACAAATAATAAAGCAGAACTTCCCCAATCTGGCAAAGGAAATAGACTTCCAGGAAGTCCAGGAAGCTCAGAGAGTCCCAAAGAAGGTGGACCCAAGGAGGAACACACCAAGGCACGTCATAATTACATTAGCCAAGATTAAAATGAAGGAGAGAATTCTAGAAGCAGCAAGGGATAAAGGCAGAGTCACCTACAAAGGAGTTCCCATCAGACT
>PVKU01007429.1:0-33362 GCA_004027475.1 Anoura caudifer
GTATTTGATATGGTATTTCTTCCCCTAGTTTTGCCCTAGCCTATGTTTTCAGGCTTCTTTTCTGTGCTCCCTGCCTCACTTTATGCTGCAAACACCAGGGCGCCCCACACAGCATACAATTCCCATCACTGTCCCTTCTGCCTGAAACAGTTCCCATTTCTGTTTGGCTAACTCATCCTACAAGACTCAGTTCAGGGGGAGTTGTGGGTAAGCTCAAAAAGCTGGGGTATATTCCAGAAACTGGGAGCACCAAGCCAAGCTAAGGCACTAGATGGGATCTGGAAGGGGGCACTCTCCCATCGCCTCACCAGTGGCCAGGTGCCTTTGTTTCCTAAGGGTGCCGTAACAAATTCCCACAAACATCGTAGGTTAAACAAGACAAGTGAAGTATCTTACACTTCTGTGGGTCGGAAGCCCAACGCAGGTTTCATTGGACTAACATCAGGGTTTCTGCAGCCGGTTTCCTTTCTGAAGGCTCTGCCTACCTCCTCGTTCATTCAGACTGCTGGCAGAATTCTGTCCCTTGTAGCTGGAGGACCATAGCCCGCAGTTTCTTGCAGCTGTCAGACAAGGGCCATTCACAGGTTCTAGAAGCCACCCATGTTCCTTGGCTTGTGGCCTTGCCCCCACAGCCCCGAAGCCAGCAGTGCTGGGATGTTCCCTCTCACCCTTCTCATCTCTCCTCCTCCTTCTTCCCTCTCCTCTCCCTGCCCCTCCCCCCTCTGCCTCCTTCTTCTGATTTTAAGGAAAATCTCTCCTTTTTCATGTCCTTAATGTTAACCACCTCTGCAAACCCCTTTGTCATGGAAGGTGACATATTCACAGGTTCCAGGAGGCTGAAACTCTCCCTACCATACTAGCGTGGGACAGCTGATCAGTGAAAGCCTAAGATCGCTTGATTTGAATATTTTGTCCAGAGAATTCATATTTTATCATTTTCCTTTGTATTAGTTTCTTATTTAAATTTCTAACTTAGCTTTATATTTTAAATCTAAGTATAGGAAGGGACTGAGCTCCCTCTGATTCATTCAGTGGTTACTTCAAGAAATGTTAGGTGTGCAAATACTTCTCCCAGCATTTACCTGGGGGTCTTATGCAAGGAGACATTTGCAGGTGTGCCAGTTATGGAAGAGCACCTGGAAGGCCATTCAGAAGGTGACCAAAAGTCAACAGAGGGAGTCCCTTTATTCAAAATTTAAAACATTAGCTAAAGATTTAACAAGATTAAATAAACTTCTGAAAAAGAAAACCACTGTGTGATGGATAGAAGAAAGCAAAAAGGGATTTTTTTACAGCAAATAAGAACTATTAAACAAAAGATATGTTAGGAGAAATGTTTTATTCTTAAGATTATTATCCAGTAAAAATTAGTATTTTTTCTATAAACATTATTAAAGCAAAAATAATTGAGTTTATTATTTGTTACACTTATTAGTGCTCATTAATTATTTAGGGTCATTATTTATTTACTAAATTATTCCCTTCTTTTAGGAAATTATTATGATTTCCTAAATATAGCACCTTTATCTTTAAGGGGTTTAGAAAGTAATGTACTTTAATTTTCTGCCCTCTAGTGACAAAAATGATGCACTCATGCTTTTATATTGAATGAATTATATGCTTTAGTATTAGCAAATAAAATTACATTAGAGAATTTGGGGATAGAAAATATGAAGAAGTCTGGCTATAATCAATGTGCTAAACTTTAGTACAATAAATACCATTTTAGTGGTCTTATTTTTATTCAGAGTCTGATGAATGACTTAAAATTGTTAAATAAAAGTCAATGTTTTCTTTCTAGTTATGACTTAACTATCTATGATCTATGTAGTTGTAGTTAGAGGGTGTATACTACTGAAAACTTTGATAATGACCAGAATATTGATAGTTTTAGTATTTTAATCTTAAATAGCAGAATTGAAGGAATTCTTGATCCTAAAAATGACCCCAATGTTATATTCATTTGAATCTTAAATCCAAGCAATAGTCAGATAACCAGTCTGAGAGTTTAAGCCAGAGATGAAAATAATTAAAGTAGCTGATTTTTGTACTAGGGCTAAATAAGGCAGAATTGCTAGATTTCATTAAGTGTGATGTAAAAGTTTTGGTATTCTAATTACTGACTGCATCATTACTTTCCCTTTCTAAACATTTTGGCACTCCTAGGGTACAAGCAGGTATGTGCCATTAATTTATCATCGACAAATTTATTGATTGTCTCCTTTGCACTAGACTCTCTCTTTGGTGCCAAATGACTGAGTTCAAAGATGAAGGAGCTCATTCAACATGCCACATTCCCAGGCCTCATTGGGGCTCTGGGTTTCTGCATCCTGAACTGGTGACAGGAGGGCTTAGATGGCAATGCAAGCTCTTGGATAGCTCTTTCTGTGGCCACTCTTCACTGGCAATCACAACAGCTCTGCAGAGCCTGTCTTTCCTAAGCAAAGCCAGAATGATCCCTTGAAAATACATGAGTTCTCCACTGGCATTCCATGTGACTGCCCCTGTGTGAATCTGGGGTGTGGGGGGGTGTGCGCGCACGCGTGCGCACGCATGTGCAGTGGGTGGCTCCCTATCCAAATGTGATAGGATATGAATTAGGGACTGGCACACTCCATGGTGGGCTCTGATACCTGCTTTAATTTAGGATTTAGGAATGGAAAGTTTCAATGGTATTATATTCAGTGCATCAGGAGAAACATAATACATCACTGAAGAGGAAAGTGAGGGAAATAGAAAACGAAAATGCTCCTCCCCACAAAATAAACCAATAATAAAAAAAGGAAAAAACCTGCCAAAGGCAAAGTTTATTATTTTCATTTAAGAGCTTAGGCAACTAAGGCTCAGAATAAAAAAAAAAAGTAATAAGAACCCTGGCTGGTGTGGTTCAGAGGATTGAGTGTGGGCTGTGAACCAAAGGGTTGCAGGTTCGATTCCCAGTCAGAGCACATGTCTGGGTTGCTGGCCAGGTCCCAGGTGGGGGGTGTGCAAGAGGCAACCACACATTGATGTTTCTCTCCCTCTCTTTCTCCTTCCCTCCGCTCCCTAAAAATAAATAAAATTTTTTAAAAAAGTAAAAAGAAAATACTGAAAATTTTGCCCGGAGTAAACTGCTAAATGGCAAAATCAGGACCCCACACAGGTTTTGCTGGATTCACACCATTCCCATGATATCATATGCACTTTTATCTTAAATTGCCACATAACAAATATACCTTCCTTACTTCTAGATACATAAAAAGGTGGAATAATTTTAATATTATAGTATGATTTAAAGAAAGTAAAAATTTTAATTTATTTGGAAATCTTGGCTCTGACTCTACGCTGTTTAAACAATTTCCATGATCATGTTTCAAAATAGGAGGAAACTCTCAGTAGGTTATGACCTCTGATGAGAAGACTTCCGAAAGCAGTTGTTCTGTGTAGCTGCCCAGTTATGTGGCCACTGGGGCTTCCTCTGCAGACAGTCCTTGGCCACTCCATCTTTTTACAGGGTGATGGGAAGAGAGTTTCTTCTGAGGAGGAACACTGTTTTTGCTTAGAAAGTCTTGGTAAGAGTTGGGAACAGATGACATCCCAGCAATGGCAGGACCAAGAATTCACAAGAGAGTGGATGTGGCTCACCTGAGACTTGGCAGGAATTCTCTTTGCTCTTGGAAAAGAGAAAATAAGTGGAAGAGGAAGAGGAAGGATGTGGAGCTGATAAGATAGCATCTAGGACAATCAGAAAGGATAGGGAAACTCCACAGTGGTGAGTGGCCAACAGGCACTTGAAGAGCAGTGACGTTTGGGGTGCCCGTTGACATAGTCACATCTCTTCTAAGAAGCTTCGGTGAGTGGAGGTTATGCCTACATGCTTTGGGGCATGGAAACCTTCTACAACCCCTCTCATGGCCCTTTCTAGGCAGCCCCTACGGACCTGCAGAGATTGCACTGAGCCAGGCCCTCCCTGCTGTGCCCGATCCTCATCTGCTGACTCCTGACCCAAGTTCAGACTAGATGTAAAGACAACATGGTTTCGTGGAACAGCTCTCATGACTAGAGTAGGGCAGTGACACATATACCTGCTTAAAAACAAACAAACAAACAAACAGATCTCACTTAAAGGGAACGCTGGTCATTGAGGGAAAATGTCCTGAGTAATATTCAAGGAAAGAGGAAAGGAGAGTGGTAAGCCACAGACAATGTTTTGTAAACCAGTTCAAAACTGGCACAGGAGCAAGATATTATGACAGCAGGGATTCCGCCCATCCAGACAGACACTTGCCAGGGCTCTTTTCCTGCCAAGAATGGAGAATTTGAAAATGTATTGATTTTTTTCTTAATGACAATTTGATCTCTCAAAAGCCATAAGAAGCAATAAGAGAAACTGTTGCTACTAAATTAATCCTGGTCAATAAGAAAGCACGTGAGTGGCAGATCTAATGAACTGCACATGTGCCTGTCTAATGCTGCCTCCCATTCTGCAGAACTCTTGGTATGAAGACTGAGGCTTTGGGTTGGGGTGGGAGTGCTGAAAGGTACTTTCGAAGCTTGGAGCACTTTGCTAGCAGGGGGTGGGGGGTTTGGAGCCACTGAAGCTAGCCAATGACACATGGTGGCTCTAAAGGGAACAGTGCAAACAAGGGGTGGAAAGACACTACATGGGAGAAGAGAGAATGATCAAGAAAGTCTTAACCTATTTAATGTATAATAATAGTAATCCTGGAAAAGGAGAAGCAAACCTCGCTTTATCTCCTTTCCTCCCACTCTACCAAAAAGACTTTGTTGTCTGGACCCAGAGTCCAGGCTATGCTAATGGAACTATGGGTGAGGTATGCCGTGGCCTGGCCTACCTGGTATAGGCAGTCCAGGAGATTATCCATCCTCTACGTTCATAAGAGGATGCATTCTGAGTTCCAATTGGCCAACTTTCCAAAACATTTTTGAAATGCAGTCAAGTTATAAATTGGGAACTCTTCGTAGCTTTCCTGTGTGCCAATGCATGTAATCCTTTTTAAAATGCACATTATGAAATCATTCAGCAAAAACTTGAAATTCATGTGTACTAAAAAAGTTAATTATATTTATCAAATTTTAGGAGAGCATGGAAGATGCATTGATTGGGCTCGTATTTCTGGATGAATAGTTAAAGGAGACTAACTCAATGCAAAATAATGCTAAAAAGCCAATTATAATTTCAAAATTTTGAATGGCATGTCTATTTTAGTTTTAAGAGTTTCCTTGTGTAGCTGTAGGACTGAATTTAGTTCTGCGCTTTTGGAAAGTCCTTGATTTTTTTCTTTGTAAGCTTAACACACATTAGTCTCTCTCACTCCTCACTTCTCTCATTGGCTCCCATTCCTGTATGTTTTGGCTCAGACTTTCCCATAGTGCAGAGCTGTGGTTGTCAAAATCATCTGTAGTACCTCAAAAATTTTACAAGGAGATGTACAATATTAAGTGTTATTTTTAACCCATTCACAAGGCTAGGTTTCCAAACTTTATATTAAAGGAATGGAAGACTCATTACTAATTTCTAAATCATAGTTTTTTATTATATTCTTTTTATCCCATCCATTTGTATTCTTTCACATCTGACATCTGCTGATAATCTATATACCAATTAAAGTTGAAGTCTATACTTTCTTTTAGCAGTGTCTATTGACAGAGTTTGCTATTTCCAAACAAGTAAGAATGTTGTTCTCCCAAATAATTTTTAATTTAATAACATTGCACCTCATTCTGTTAGCGGTATAAACTTTTTCCTAAAATCATTTGAGAAAACAGGGTTATATGGACTGAAAGATGTTTTAAAATGATATCGTAAACAACTACTTCCCAAACACAATGTCAGGGCAGTGGGGGGGGGTCGGGGGTTGTCAAGGCCAGTGCTGGGGGTGGTGACGCTGAAGCATATTCTCCCCTGGGGTTACACCTAAAGCCTTGGGTCACATTATCTCAGAAAGTTGATAGTTTAAATCTTCCTGTTGAAGTAAGAGAGGTCTAACTTTTTAGCACGACACACAGTTTTTCATAACTGGCCTTGAGCTATTTTTTTTTTTTTTTTTTTAGTTTTACTTCCAGATGCTCTCATCCACTCTTCTCATTCCTTTTCCTGTCCAGTGTCTCCATATGGACTTTTGCACACATCTCTTGTAGCACTTGACATTGTGTTATAATTTTTGTTCAGATAATGTTTTGCTGTGCACCCTTCCTTCTAGCTTATTCTTACATGCAGAAACCCTGTTTTATTCACTTTTGTAGCATAGGACTTCATTCACAGTAAGCACTTAATAGATGCTAGTTCACTGAGAAAAAATGACAAAAGGTGAACTATGTTCTAAGGAAAAGTAGATTAATTTATTGGTGCCTAGTAATTGCATTACAGTGGAATGAGATATAATGTGTAATACTTGCTTGCATTTCTGAGGAGAAAAGATAATCTTTCTTATTCAGATAAGCAAATGTTATTCAGGAAGGACCCGTGCACAAAGAACGACCCAGCGACCGCCTCAGCTGTTCGAGAGCCACAGGTCATCTTCTGTGACAGGAGGGCAGGATGGGGCAGCCTGGAAGGAAGGAGAATTCTGAAGTGCAGAGTGGCAAGGTGACCAAGAAAGATCTTATCATTCTCACAGTTTTCGCTTGATTTAGTCCTGTTCCACCTGAAGTCTTTTTTCCCCCAAGTTTTATTTTAGAGCACAGTTGGGTGGAAAACCATAGACAATGACAGTTTGTGCCTGTGCTTGTATGTTTTCAAATAAAGTCATTGGAGGTGTGAGACAAGACAGCAGGACAGATGGCCCAACCCGGGACAGCTGTAAGGAGGTGGGCTGGGCAGCCCTCCTCCGCCTCTCGTTTCTCCTGATGAGTGTATGCATTTGTCGCCGTATAAAAAAGGTGTGAAAAACAATATCATGGAGGATGCTTTAATAAAGGTTTAAAGCGGACATACAATGATACTACATTAAACATTAATGCTAAAGCTCACTTACTTGAAGTGCAAGAAAATGCCAGACGTGGAAACCACTCTGGCATGAGCATTCTTACCAGGTCTCCATTGTAAATTTGAAGTCCTGGAGGCAGACGCGTGTGCTTGGTTTGTGACTGTGTGGCGAGGTGGAGGGGGATCGCTACCTGCTAGGGAATACTGAAAGTTGCCAGCTATCTTTATTTTTTAACTGTATTTTACTGATTATGCTATTACAGTTTTCTCAAATTTTCCCCCTTTATCCCTCTCTACCCTGCACCCCCCAACCCTCCAGCATTCCCTCGTGTTAGTTCATGTTCATAGACTGTACATACAAATTCATTTCCTATACCATTCTTTACCTCTTACCTGTCTATTTTATGCCTATCAATTATGCTTCTCATTCCCTGTACCTTTCCCCCCACTCTTTCCCTCCCCTCCCATTAAAAACCCTCCATGTCATGTCACTTTCTCTGATTCTGTTCCTATTCTAGTTGTTTGCTTAGTTTTTGTTTTCATTTTTTTTTAGGTTCAGTTGTTGATAGTTGTGAGTTTGTTGTCATTTTACTGTTCATAGTTTTTGATTTTCTTTTATTTCTCAGATAACTCCCTTTAACATTTCATATAATAAGGGCTTGGTGATGATGAACTCCTTGAACTTGACCTTGTCTGGGAAGCACTTCTATCTGCCCTTCCATTCTAAATGACAGCTTTGCTGGCTAGAGCAATCTTGGATGTAGGTCCTTGCCTTTCATGACTTTAAGTACTCTTTGCAAGCCCTTCTTGCCAGCTATCTTTAAATGGGGCAGAGAAGCAGCCCCCAGTGTCTACGCTTCTTCCCCACGAATTCTATGAGGTGGAACCCTACCATGAGGATTATGGAGATGAGAGCAGCATTCCCTTGTGTTTCTGCCTGTGGGATCCCAATCGCAAGTGGCTGGACGATTGGAGAAGAGGGGTGAAAGGGAATAGGGGACTCTGGGAACACAGAGCAAGAGCCCTAAATTCTAATTCATGGAATGCAGCGATTTAACCACTGAGTAATGCCCAGGAGAAGTGAAAGTAATTGAACTACCATCTTTTTGACAGATCAGGCAACTGCTCTGTCATTTTAGACCTCGATGAAATGGAGTTGGGCTATTCTGTCACCGAATCCAAATGACAACAGTCTATTATTATAAAGCATGTATTTCTAGGGAGAATTTTTAAGCCCAATATTTTAGTTCTTGCTGCAAGAGCCTGTTTAGAAACCAGCCCTGAATCTCCAGGTTTAGTTGCCTGGGGAGAAAGGCACACAGAGTTACTTCTTTGCTCCTAGATTGAAATGGAGAACCATGCCGGTGGTGAAGGAGCAGTACGTGAGTCATGGCCCTTGCAGCCTGCTGTGGGGCTGCACTGGCAATTGTTTTCTGGATACAATGTCATTAGAGTGGAAGCAAATGCCTCATGGATGAATTTGTTCTCCTGTGAACCTAATTCCAAAGATTGTGAGGCATTCATTTAATAAAAGTAGACTGAAGCAGTCCGAAGTTGTATCAATCTGGTGTTAGCTCCTTTGGAAAACTATTTTCACTCTTAGTAAATTATTAAATGTATGTTCTTCTCACTCTAAGTAAATAATCTTTTAAAATTAATTATGAGGCTTAACTTTTTGTTATGCTTACTGGTGTTTGTTCTTCTGTGAATTTCCTGTTCTTTGGCTTTGCTAAATTTCCTATTGGGTTTGTTTTACATATTTTTGTCCTTATTGAGTTGTAAGGGCTTTTTCTATATGGAGGATATTAACCCATAGTTTGACATATAGATATTGCAATCTCTCCACACCCTAAGTTTGTTTTTTAATCTTTTAGTTTAATTTATAGTGTTGTGCCATATAGAAGCTTCGCAGTTTTCATAGTCAAACAATTCATTCCTTTTACAAATTCTGCTTTTGCATGCATAGTTACTTTATGGTAGCTCTTTTACTGTTATCTTTCCAGCCTGCCGTATATGTTAATTTAGATCATCGCCTGTCTCAGATAATGTCTGAGGAGACATTATCTCATTAAAATCGTCAGTCAGCCTTCTTTCTCAGGTTCCTGTGCCTGCCCTTCACAGTGAGGTATAGTAATAACAATAATAATTATTATTATTACAAATGACCCAACTCACTTTGATACCAGCATCATCTTTTAGTAGAGCAATAAACAATTGCTATTTTGTTGAAGCTTGCTGCCATGAGGTCATGTTCAGATTATAAAAATGAGTGGACTTAGTTAACAGGCAGACTGCTTTTAGTGAAGATTAAAGAGAATCTGCACAGCTTTCTCTGAAAGGCGATCTTGCCAAGGGAAATGACAATGATTGAAATAAAGGGCCTCTCCCACATCTTCTGGGGCCCTCAGCTCAATTCAATCCTAATTAAAGAAGTCCAAGAGAGTCTTTGCAGAAGGAGCCGATTATAACCAGAGCTCCATATGGAACACATTGAGGGTTAGCATTGCAGCTGCAGAGCATTATTGCGTGAAATGCATACTGGAAACGTCTCTATACAAAACATACAGTGAAAAGTGGTTTATTAAGCATGGCAGTATGGGGTCTTTTAGTGTTTTTTATACCAGGGGGCCCCCTTGTTCTGTTAAGCCTTGGTTGTGCTTTTTTTTTTTTTTTAATGCATTGGTATTGTATGAAACCTTTTGAGTTGTTGGAGCACCGTAGCGATCCCTGGGAGGGGCATGGTAATCAGTTTTAGAGCTTTATCTTTGGGCAGTGAGTAGACTTGGGTAGTTATTGACTGGGTGAAGTTAGAATTGAAAATCCATTGGCTTTTGGTCACATACTGCTGGGAGACAGGTGAAGTGCATGGTGAGGGCAAGAAGCCAAAGGGCGTCGGGGGTGAGCACAATTGTCACTGATGTCCACTCAGAACTAGTTGATATGATACTGGCATTCACAACAGAGATCACGACCGGGGGGACCGGAGATCTGCTCGTTATTTCGAAAACTGAATAAGATTTTAATGTTGCCTTGGCAGCAAAATATGAATATCTTAATGGTTAAGATGTTTTTTATCCTCTTACCAGTCTATGTAACTCACACACAGTTTGCACCAATAGTGACCCAACACAGTAAGGACCAATACAGAAGCACACAGACAGGAGGGAAAAAGCACATGCCACTGAAATTCAAACACAGTATCACATTCTATTTTGGCTAATATTTCCTATTCCACTCCAATTTAACTCTTGATAGCTGTGCAGTAATAATTGTCAGTCGCGACTCCAAGGTAAAGCTGGTGCCAAGGGGATGAGAGGGCCGGCATCCTGAACGCCCTGCTTCTGCCCTGGCTGCTCAACGTGCCAGCAGATTCAGAGGCAGAGAGGGAGGGACAGCACCCTTGGGCAGTGGCAGGGACCAGGAGACCAGAGGGCCAGCTGCCATGCCCTCTGGATCCTCGAGGGAGGATATCCAGAGGGGGCATTTTATTCTTCTATGAGGCTTTGGGCTCCAAGCCCATTGCTGTCTCTGGGGGAATGTGGCACCTGGGAATGTCGTGACTGGCTTGCTCACATTAGGCAGGTCCCGGTGGTATGGATGAAGCCCCTTTCCCTAGCCTATCTGCTCCCCACTTGTTATTTTTGGACAGGAAGCATCGTGTGAAAACCTCCCGAGTATAAGGTTACATCCTAATTATAGGTTGGGACGATTCCAAGGGACCTGGAGATGAATTGTTGTATTGGGTTTATAGAACCAAGGCTGGGAGACATTTGCGATCCCCAAACAGTTCTGCCTGTGGCCTAGAATACTGTGTGATGCCACCAAATTCCAAAAACATGAAAAGCTGAGCTTGGAGACAAGCAACTGCAAGTCTTTGTGTTCATCAATGGGACAGGGGTCGTGGTTTATTTTGATAATGGTTGTGTGCGGTAAGGCAGGGAGAAATTTTCCTCACCAGTTTCAATTTTAAATTAGCTTCAGAGAGTCTAGTCCAAAAAAGATTCTGGCTTTCAGAAGGAAGGGGTAATGTGATGGGTAGAATAGCCCTTAGGGCAAAACTCATGTAAAAGTTCTTTATTTATAAGAATTACACAGCTGCTCATATAGTGTACCATCCAGAGGCAGAGACATGGGCAGGAAGGATACATCGTATAGTAAATTTTGAGCTACATATTACTAAGTAGTAGGAAAAAAGGAGAAAAGGACTGAGAATGGATAATTTGACAACTATTTGTGGAGCCTCAACTAGACGCCAGTCAGCGTTCCAAGTATGTAGAAGGCACCAACGAACGAGGGAGACAAAGATTTCTGTTTTCATGGAGTTAAATTCTTGTGGGTGCCATGCATTTAGAAGTGAGTGAGTTCCATAACATGGCAGAGAGCGGGGCATGCTGTGGGGAAGAGCACAGCAAGACGGTGGAGGGCAGGAGGGCTGGCGGGGGCAGAGGCCGAGCTGTGGGACAGCCCTCCTCCCGCTTCGCGACGGCGAACCTTCCCTCTGTATCCTCACGTGGTGAAGGGAGGGCGAGCTGGCTCTCCCGTCTCTGCCAATTCGGACAGTGATCCCGTCGTGAGGCCTCTACCTTCCCGACCTGATCCAAATCTAATTACCCCTTATAAAGGCCCCGCCTCCAACTAACCCTCACGTTGGCGGCGAGGGTTTCAAAATACGAATTTTGGGGGGACACAAACATTTAATTCATAGAAAGGGGGTGTTTCTACCTGCAGTAGAGACCCGAATCCTCATTTTGGTTAAGAAGTGGAGTTTCAGGGATGCCAGAAGCAGACGGAGGTGGCCGGAGCAGCATGTACAGCGATGCCTCAATTAGGTGACCCATCCCACTGGCAGGCAGGTTTTCACTGTGAGCTTCGTGAAGGTGAGTGGCGTGAACCACCTGCTGGTTTGCTGAAGCCCGTACTTGTGCTGCCTTGAGTCTGTTATTGCGGGAACTGTGCTTCTAAACACCATCCTCGTGTCCCAGCATTACTTGTTTGAGATCAAACAGACGTTGGATCTCTCCCCGAATCTAGTCAGCCAGAACCTGTCAGGATAGAACTCAGTGCAGCAAATTCCCTGGATGGTGCTCATGCACATCCAGGTTTGGGAGACAGTACCCTTTTACCTGGTGGAGCCTTGGAATAAATGTCATTGAAATAATACTTTGAATCATTTCAGAGGCTTCTGGAAACAATATCAAAGAAACACTAGTCAGGACACTTAAGGAGACTAATCAGTAATGGCAAGGAATGGAGAAGTGGCTGAGAGAGAGATTTTTAGTAAGTCATGGTCACAGAGTATCACTTGTTAATACCCAGGAATATGCAGGCAATATCTATTAAAATGTTATCTTCATCCTGTAGTTGATTTAGTCCATTAAAATTTGTTCCTAATTATATCTGTGTCTTTGGAAACTAAAAATTGAAATACTGAGTAAATATTATTAGTCAAAAATGAATGATTTACAAAAATGAATATTGAGCTGGAATAAAAGACTAGATGAAATTTTATGGTACTTAATAGAAAAGCATTCAGTGTAACTTACTAACTTAAGCTTCTTAAAAAGACTATTTTAAGATATCTTTGACACAATTATTAGCAGGGCCTTTTTTGCAATTAAAAAAATTAGAAGTTACATGTAGTTTTAAAAACATATCTCCAGGAAATAAAATTGAAATGCCTGGTGATATTTTTTAAAAAATTCATTTGAACAAATGTGAGAGGAAAGTAAAACCATCATTAATTGCATTAGTCAGAGTCAGCCAGAACCTGACTAATACAATTATTGTTCTCTAAAACTGTAATATAATATGTATATTATGAGGAATTAGCATTTGGGATTAAGGAGGGCTGTGTTCTCCTGTCAGCTCTTCCTGGGGTTTTTAAGTCTGCTTTACCTTATCCTCACTAATAAATGAAAGACTCAGGTTTATAAATTTAAAAAGATATTATAAAATTATATAAAGTGAATGTTTAATCTGTAGTGTCATAATTGTGATGCAATTATGACATCTGACACCAATAGAATCTATATTTACAAATACTCACAATATTTCCTCCAACAAAGATTCCCCACACAGCTAACATCATGTTGGATGTTGGGTGATTATTCTTAAAATTTCTTAAATTGAAGGTAAATGTGGCTCTAAAATTCTATACTTTTAGCTCAAGTTCTTTGAAGTAGACACTTCACCTTTTTGCCTTACTAGAAACAAAATATCAGAGAAATTTGGAATTAGAAGAGGATGAATAATGATTATGATAACAATTATAATTATAATAAATAACATATAACACCATGTGCCAATCACTGTTTAAATATTTTCCGTATTTTTATGCTTATTTAATCTTTACAACAACCCTATGCATCAGGTACCATTATCCTCATTATTAGGTGAGGAAGTTGAGACACAAACAGGTTAAATAACTTACCCAGGACACACAGCAAGTAAGGAGGATGGCAAGGATTCTCTGAGATTATCTTTTGTAATCCCCTTTGTACATTCATCTCTATTTATTTCTCCTGCTGTGTGGAGAAGCTGGAAGGGTAAAAGCTACATTTTGCAGATTACTTTGCAGCTGAGGTTCTGGGTACACTCTGCCTTGGATCATTAGCTTCACAGACCTGAAGTAGCTTAGTGGCGGCTACTAGAGGAGCAGCTGTTTCCTGGCCACATCTAAGGTGCTTTGACCTTAAAACCAAAACCCTAGTTCCAAGGTTCCAGTGGCAACTCCTCCAGAGCTCTCAGAGATTTGTAAGAACAATTTCTGTACCAATCCCATTCTGCTTTAAATGCGTAGGGTGGTTTGTTTCCTGCTCTAGACTTTACAGATGACAAAATTGAAGCTGAAGTGTGATAAATACGAGTTTTCCAAGGTTATAAAAAGCCAGGACTAGAATGAAACAATTTTGGCCTGGTAAGAGTTTCAAAATATAGTAGAAAGTTGGATTTGAGTTTTGAACTTGGGTTTGCCACTTACTGGTTCTGGAAACATGATAGGTTTTTAAACATTTCCTCATTTGTAAGACGGGGATGATAACACTTCCCTTTTAGGGTTCTGGTGAGGAAAGCATGGTTCATTAAGAGTTGGTTCAGTGCTAATGACAGATCCAAAGTAATAGTCACTTAGACAGAGGAAGGGTCATGTCTCATAATGTGTAAGTGCTGCTGTGCACTTCCGTCTTGATATGGCCCCTTTTTTGAGCTTCAGAGGCCCGGCTCCTACCACGTTACTTAACAATTGTCAACATTTAGCTTTCATTTGTCCTCTAAGATGGCTACAGTCATGCACCACATAAAGACGTTTCCATCAACAAAGAACCTGAAGGATGGTGGTCCCCTAAGATTATAATGGATTATAAGCAAAAGGTTTGTTTGTGATATTGAGAGACACGCTGAACCTAAGTATGATGGTAAAGTTCCTGTGAGCTCACAGTGTCTTAAACAGAGGAAGAGGCTCAACATGCTATTCACCCACCATGTGCCCAGATGAGGCTGGGGCCAAGTCCCCAAGTCCCCAGGTCCCCGTAAGGGAGTCAAGGGCTGGCCAGCCCCACACCAGGTTGTGCACACGCATGCACACCCGCATGCACTTACACTTACTTCCCTTTGCTTCTCTCTCTCTTTCCTCCCAGTCCCACTGCTTTGTCTCAATCATGCACTAGCTCGCTCACTCTCTCTCCTCTTCCCTCCTTCCCTCTCTCCTTCTTATATCTCTCTTCTCAAGCTTTATCTCTCAGGGTCTCTTTTGATCTTTCCTCTTCTTTTCTCTTCCCCTTCTCCTTCTCCCCCTCTGCCTCCATCCCTTCCCACTCATGACATCCTTTCTCCCTTCATGGCCCCGAGTCCATGCTTGTACACACACTTTTGTCTCTTATACTGTACTTTTACTGCACATTTTTTATGTTTAGAAATGTTTAGGTATACAAACGCCACTGTGTCACAATTGCCTGCAGTATTCAGTTACTCCCACTTTTTAGATGAAGGAATCCCTTATCCCAAAGAAATGAAACCTAAGTGTCTGGGAGAAGGTGCCAGAGATGTCGAGGATAGAAGACTCTTCTTTGCACTCAGAAACACATACCATGTCCACAGCTGGTTCCCTCGTAGGGGTGATGACTGGTTAGATTTCCTGGAAATTAAGCATTTCTATTTTTCACAAAGGAAGCCAAAAATGGTTGAGGATAAATAAGCAAGGGCCACTTAGCCTGCTTACTGAGACTATTATAATATTTAATGAATTTGGAATGGACTTTGGATTAAAGTTGTTAACATTGTTATTCTTAATGAGGGCAGAAAGAAGACTATACCTCTCTGAGAATTTTCTACTTATGTGCAAATAAGCTCTTTGAAGTGGCTCTGTCTAGAGAAACAGCAGGTGTCGCAAAGAAGAGACAACAGGTCTTCAAGTACATTGATGATTGTCATTAATGTCATTATAATGTTGACATTCACTATAATGTTGATGAGGGGAAAAAAACGGATTCCTGGCTGGGGCTGCTGCGTACGTGTGGTCTGCACATTCTCCCCAGGTCTGCGTGGGTTTCTTCCCACATCCCAAAGGTGTGCACGTGAGGTGACCAGAGTGGGCACACTGTCCCAGTCTGAGTGAGTGCGGCTGTGAGAGGCCCTGTGACGGGACTACGTCCCTACCCAGGGTGGGTCCCACCTTGCGACGTGAACTTCAGGGACAGGCTCTTGCCACCCTGTCCCTGAACTGGAATAAGTGGGCTGGAAAATTATTATTACTTGTTTTCATTTTTCTTAAATGTATTGATTTCAATGTTTACTATCAGAAGTGTTTTGGGTCTTTTTTGAGAAGTTGGCTGATAATTTTGTGGCCAAAAATATGCCTTGGGAACTTAACTCTTGTTTATATCACCCACCAGGGTGTCCAACCCACAGCCCGCGGGCTGCACGAGGCCCAGGGTGGCTATGAGTGCGGCCCAACACAAAATCGTAAATTTACTTAAAACGATTTTTCTTGCTCATCAGTTTGTGTGTTTAATATGTGGCCCAAGACACCTCTTCTTCCAGTCTGGCCCAGAGACGCCAAACAGTTGGACACACCCGGTCCTAGCCAAAGGTGAATTTGATTTCGTTATATGTTGTCTCACTGAAAGTAACAGGTTCAAGAACCTATCTACAACTTTCAGTGAAGACTTAACTGTATGCAAATACCTCCCCCTGCCTCCTGCATAGTTAGCTGCCTGTAAATGGGATGCGGCAGCGACTTCTTTCTCCTGGCACTTGAGGCTGCTAAGAGCAGCTGACGTTTGGGAAGAACTGGAACCCCCTCAGCTGCGTCTGAGGGAGTGTGGGTGTGCGCGGCTCTGTGGTGCCGCCCTGGGCTTCACAAGTCATTTAATGTTTTGTTTTAAGTTCCACACTTTTTACTTAAACATTCATTTTAGAAACTGAGAGTGCTGATAAATTTTAAAACCATAAAAAACTTCTTGTTTACTTGATAAATATCTCACATAGATATTTTTCTATATCCCTTGTTTAGCTCTGTCACTTCAACTATTCTCCCAGAGCAAGTAGCGATAGAGGGATGTGTCAGTACAAAGAAAAGCTCAAGATGCTTCCAAATTGGGCAAAAATTAGAAAATACAACAATAAAAAAAAGAAATCCTCTAACAGTGGAGCTTGGGCCTTTCTTAAATTAAATTGGCTGTCATATATGGCTTTGCTGGTTGCAAGAATTAAAAAGAATTACAATTAATAGTTTAAGTTGCAAAATAAACAAAAAAGAATAAAATTCACATTTTGTATCAAGATGCCCAGACTAAAACTCAGTTTTTAAAGTCAACCAACGAACCAAACAAACATACAGAAAAGTCGATGAGTAGAAGCTAAGGCAAACTCTGACTTTAAACTTGCCTGCCAATTATATTTCTCTAGCAAAAGAGAGAAACTTGAAGTTGGACTATGCTTTTGTTTATATGGACAACAAAAACAGACTCTTTACACAAATATTTATAATGCACTCTGCTATTCTTAAGGAAATGGTGTGATTTGAATGTAGATGTTTAAGGGTAAATACGAGGTTGTTTACTTTGTAATGTGAATTCTTTTTGATTTAGCCAGGGTGCCATTCCTGCACATGATAATTCTTTGGGAAACATTGCTGTTCTCTGCGAACAATTAGCCTGGGTGCGAGGTATCTATAATGTGGAGCTGTGGGTGAAACCAGTCACCCACAGGGAAGCAAGACTGAGTATAGGCAGGAGTTTCACCCACACTAGAGAAAATATGCTCAGAACTGCCTGCTCATTATACCCTGGGATTATGGTCCAGATTCTTCCCCATGACAAAGAATTATCTGGCTCCACATGTCAGTAGGACTGCGAAACCCTATTATAAATGAAAAATAACTAGGCCTGGACAGGTGAAGTAATGTGCGCAAGGACCCGCTGCCAGCTAGTGGCTGAGCAGCACTTACTCAGCATCCAGAGCCTTCTTCATCCAGCCTAGAATGCAGCCCACCACCCCTGGGTCATAATGATGCATACAAATTTGGCCACTTTTCCCCTGTAGACTAAGCAGGCATTTAATTTTGCCCCGCTAAAATTGAGGTCAGACAGTGTATACAGCATAAAGAGCTTGGGTTATTTTTTTTCCAATACAATTTCACTTAAGAATTGAAATTAGGCTTATTTTATTTTATATTTGATTGACACTAGGTGCTTTTATAAGTGATTCTCAGGTCAGCTCTTGTCTAATTAAAGGTAAGTGCGTTGTGTTTTAGAATGTCTTCAGTCTTCGTGGAAGAGCCGGAGTATTATCCTAAGTGTTACTCATGGTCACTGTTTTCTATCAGTTCTTTCCCCCCACTAATTCCTGTATCAGAGATGGTTTTTTTTTTTTTTTTTGCCCATGAATAATGCTTTTAAAGTAACTTAAGAAGGGACAGGATGTACTTGAGAAAGCAAGATTCAGATCTGATTATAGATTTGACAATTTAGAGATGAGCAGAACTGAATAGGTA
Organism: Anoura caudifer; assembly: GCA_004027475.1. Taxonomy (NCBI): domain Eukaryota; kingdom Metazoa; phylum Chordata; class Mammalia; order Chiroptera; family Phyllostomidae; genus Anoura; species Anoura caudifer. The sequence goes on from PVKU01007429.1 coordinate 17,919, forward strand.
TAAGGCATGATACCCTAAGAAAAAGAAAAACAATAAGCAATATGAGTAACAACTGCTTATGTTAATGATATATGGTCACATTTCTGATTAAAAATTCACCTTTATGACATTCTTTTACCTGAGAAATGATTTGATATGATTTATACAAACACTCACTTTAGAGAATTTATAAAAGTGGGAAAAATGTAATATAAATTTCTTAAGACATATTTCATTGGATTTATTGCCCTCTTGGCCTTGCATTTCTCATCACTGCACCTGTGGATCCCCCCCCAATCCGCTTCGCGGGCTTGCTCTCAGCTAATGAAATGCCCTTCACAATTCTAATTCCACCAGAGTGAACTCTCTAAAATTAAAATCTGACCATGCCATTACACTGCTTAAAATTCTTCAGCTGTTTCCATTAGCTTTCCAAAACACCTGTGAAAACACGGAAGCCCCGCAGCCTGCCTTACAACCTCGCCCTTCCCCCACAGGCTGCCCGATCTCAGGTCAAACGGAACTGTGTGCGGATTTCCTCACAAGCCACCTTTCTGGTGCCTGGTTGCATTTGCATTTGGAGAAGCCTCATTGCAGCCTCGTGTAGCCGATAAAGTCATGTATCGTTTAAAATGTAAATAATGCTGCTCCTGTGAAATGTCCCCCGTTGGAACTGCACGTTTCCTCTGTGTTCTCATAAGCACCTCTACGTGCCTCTGTTACGACGCTTACCAATACTGTATTTCAGTGATCTATTCACCCATGTGACTTTCCCACTAAATGTTGGGCTCAGCAGGTCCTTGTCTTGTTCCTCTTTGAATCCTCCACGTATCCCTTACTTCCTGGTATATAGTAGATGCTCAATGAATATTTTTCAAGCTGAGAGTGAATTAGTGAATACATGCTGAATATATAAATATTACACTAGAATCAAATTTAATCAATTACTTTCAAGAGCTCCTCTTAATCAACTTAACTCTTTGTTAAAGTATTCTGTAAAGAGATTTATCTCAAAGTTCAGTTGTGGCCTATTCAAAACGTGATCAAGGTTATTATTATAAGCTAAACAGATAATTTCCTATGCTCATTTTTCCAAGTATTGAGGAAATATTTTTGATAAGCAAACAGAATATAAAAATGCTTTCAAAATAAGCTCAAATAGCATGACTTTAAGTGCTGTGTTATTTCAAAATTTCATTAGATAGCAAGCATGTTTTCAGTGTCCAATAACCTGGTGGTGAATTACAACTAGAGCAATATTGAAACTCCACTTCTGAAAAGGTCTTTTACCAGCTGGAAAAAAGACAGTTACATGGAATGATCTTCTTTCTTCTGCATACATTCAAGAGAACTAAATTGAGCTTAACTATTGTCATGCTTACTGGAACAGAGAAAAATAATAGCTGTCTTCCAGAAATGTCCTTCAATCATTTTATTTTACTACAAATTAGTTACCTGTGAGAGTCCTGCTATTTAGTTAGTATTCATCATAAATTTCTGCCCTGAGAAAATCTCATGGTTTTAATCCCATTTCCTTGTGGAATGTTTGCCGTACAAGGTTTACCAAAGACAAAGGAAGAAGATAATTGCCTCATGAGGAACAGCCCCACCTACAGGTACTATTTTAAAACAAGAGAAAAAGTTGAGCTGCCCAGATACTGAAAAGGAAGTTGACAGAAACAGGGTAGGCACGAAAAGACAGGAAATATTTCACCAAACCAAATTCCAGATGGAACAGATCAAATCACGGTACATTGGAAGTCATCTGGCTGTTACTGGAACTTTACATGTCCAAGGGTCACCTGGAAGCGGGAACATCTAACTTTTAGCTTAAATTTGACCATTGATTTGTGACTTTCATTTGCAAAATGAAAATAGTGGTTTGCTTACCCAGTAGTGTCAAGACAGCATTTAAAGGAGCTATTGGAGTTTCTTCTGACAAATAGGAAGTCATTTTACCAGGGTGAATTTAGTTAGAGGAAATAGTTGGTTCAGGCCCCACTGACGTGATGGGCCAAACTGGAAATAAACCGCCACTGTGGCAGCTACTGGGGGAAGGTCAAGTTCTGGAGGAAATGAACAGGTACATTTTTTTTTATTTTATTTTTTTTCCCTCTTTTTGTTTTCATTGTTGTTCAAGTACAGTTGTCTCCACGAACTGGTACTTTACCTTAACATCAGATCATTTAAATACAAGGCTCTTTTTGAAAAAAAAAAAAAAGTTTCGAGGATTATTGTATAGTATTTGCAAGAGCATTTTTAAAGTTTTTATTAAAGGTTGAACATCACTGCTAAAAGAAAGCTGGTGCATAGGTTATTTACGTTTTTCAGAGGTTTTGTCCGTCACCAATCCACTGGAGGGCAGTATACAGTAAGAGTTATGGATGGTTGCCTGGAGTATTGATTGTCTTAAAACATAATTGCATATCACATTACAGCTTAATTTTTTTCTAATGACATACAGTTCTGCCTGTTTTAAAGTTTAAAAAGATTTCCCACACTTGGTGCCCGATAAGTCTGGGTACTTCCATTTGTTGTGAAGAAGGAGGAGGCTGATTATATGTTGAAAGCATGTCTGTCTTGGTGATAAATCAAAAAGTACGAATTCAAGTTTCTGCACTCAGTTGAACAGTGACGCATTTCAATCTGGCTAAACTGTAATTTATACTCTCTTTCCCTAAGGAAAGGAACCAGAGACAGTTGCCATTAATTGAGTCTTATTGCCTCACATGCCTTGACCCGGAACATTGAGTCCAATGTGCTGGATCCTATCAGCTGCCTGTTAGCACCAACGCCCTCAGTGAAATGGACTTGACTTGATTTCCGAGCATTAGTGACACATCTCTGAGATAAAGCTTGGAATTCAACTTGTTCATTTAACTGTGGAAAGAAATGCTATGTTTGATTAAAAACAGTCACCTTTTGCTTATAATAATACTTGCCTTCGCATTTTTAGTTCCCTTTTTCTTCTATCCAACCATTCATTTGCCCATCCAACCATTAATTTATTCAATATGTATTGTTCCCCTCCTATGTCTGTGCTGGGGTTATAAGGTTGAGTATAAACTTTCAGTTCAGATATGGAATAGAAACTAAGCTCATCAGAATATAAGGGCTTGGGGAGACTTGGGTGTTCCTCAAATAATTAATAGCAGCTGTGTATAGCTCCATGAACCAGACCCTTGTTAGGAGCTCTTTACATAACAGCCCTGTGAGGTAGGTTCCATCATCATCATCGTCGTCATCATCATCATCATCACCACCACCACCACCACATCCCCATTTACAGATGGGTACACTGAGGCTCAGAAAGATCAAACCCCTTGCCCATGGTCACACAGTAGGAGTGGCAGAGCCAGGGTCTAAGACCTGCTCCAGACCCATGTTTTGAGCAACCAGCGAAGCTACACTACTCCTTAAGAGCAGGGGTTCCAAGTAAAGAAAAACTCAGCTTGGAAAATAGATAATATAAAGCTTTTTTTTTTCCGTTTTGTGAAAGATACAATGTACCAGACAATTAAGGAAATGTTTTATTCAGTCTGTTGCAACAGAGACAATGTCATGAATGAATGTGACAAAGAAGAGGAAGAGAATGCAGAATTTAAACAAACAAACAAGGAAGCCATTGAGGAAAGGCGGGTGCACAGCATGTCTCTGCATCCTCAAGGGCAGACATCTTTGCTGTTGGCTGGTTGGCCAGGTCCTGGAACTCAAAAGGGCTACAAAACGATGGAAGGATTTCTTGACCCTGTTGCTGCTTTCCAGGAACACAGGGCTCAGATAAAGTCAAACACTGTCAGCTCCCACTTTTGTTTAAGACAGTTAATATTATTGTGTGCCGAATAGCTGAGAGACAGTCATAAACCTCCCAAAGAGGGGAGGAAAGTAGGAAGCAGTCCCTCAAGGACCCTTGTTGGCCTAGTTCCTGTTAAATCTACAGAGCCATCTGATGGAAGGGGGTGGGGGGCCAGAGGCTGGCTGTTTGAGAGTGCTGGGGAGCTGGTTCAGGTATGGAAAAGAGGGACGCCCAGAAGAAAGAGAGAAGTATTAACATCAAAGGCTGAATGAAGATGAAAAGCCAGGAGTTAAATCCTGAGAATAGTTATTAGTGGATTAGTGGATCAGTGGATTCCAAAATGGGGTGGAAGGAAACTCTTACTAGAGTAAGAGCCACTTGTTGAACTCTCAGAGCTGGGGAGCTGGAATGACAACACTTGTGATGCTGTCCGCACTTGTGGTTACGTTTCTCATAAGTGCATGTGACCACACACGTCATGGGACTTCCTCAGTGGCCGGACAGGGCTCTCTCCCTTAGGATCCAGGAGAAAATCTGGCCCATGCACAGTCTGCGGTGGTGGTTAGTCTGTTGAGGTTGATATGAAATCCTTGGCCTTCAGCTCCTGGAGTTTTTCATGAGCTGGGGGAAGAGCCAGCTGCCAGGAAACCTAGAGCCCTGATAGGGATGTGGGTGGTTATCACAGAAAGCAAGAATAACATTTCACAACCACTTCTTCCAGCAGGCCAATGATCCCAGAAAAAAAATCTCCACTATTCTGTGTTTGTACCAGTATCATATCTGACAGAAAATCGCCTTTTGAGAATATGATGAATTCACTGTGCCAGATAGAAAAATGGCCCCTCAAAGATTTCTGCTTCCTAATCCCTGCAGCCTGTGAATATGTTACATTACAGGGAGAGAGGAATTAATCCATTGCAAATGGAGTTAAGGTTGCCAATTCTGAGACCTTAAAATAACAAGATTATCCTGAATTAGCTGGTGGACCCAACACGATCAGAACAGTCCTTTAACTGTGGAAGAGGCAGGCAGGGGCGTCAGCGTTTGCAGGATGGCGGCTGAGAAAGGCCCGGCTGGCTGCCGCGGCTTCCGATGGAAGAGCCATCAGCCCTGGGATCCAGGCAGCCTCCACAGGCTGCCCAAGGCAGGAGAATGGATGCTCTTCCAGAGCCCCCAGCAGGAATGCAGCCCTGCTGATAGGCTGATTTCAGCCCACAGCATCCCTGTTGGACTTCTGAACTGAAAGATAATAAATCTGGGTTGTTTTAAGACCCCAAGCTTGTGGTAGTTTGTTAGAGCAACAAGAAGAAACTAAGATGCCCATCAATGGTTTCGTCATGTCAGATTTGACCGTGACAAAAAAATTCCCTTTTAGCAAAATTTTCTCAACATTATGTATTCACTCAGGTTTCGTCCTACACTTTACTTTTCTCATTTGGGAACAACCAGTCCTTTTCCTTTAGGACCAAACCTCTCCTGCTTCCTTGACACCAACACATCCTTTATAGCACATCTTCTCAACGTGGCAAAGATGGACATGCTCTTTAACATGCCTTTTTACATCATAAAAATAAGAAGCAAAAATATAAAAATTTAAAATTATACTGAGTAATTAATCATTCAGTAATCTACCTTACCAGAAATGATCTTGGCATCCAGGCAATATTGATTGATTGATTAACTTAACATCACTACAAGCTTTAAGTTACCTAACAATCTTGGAAATGATGCTCACCTTGACATACCACAAACCTGTATACACTGTTAGTAATTAACAGCCTGCCTATGTTGATGTTTGACAGCTGACGGCTTTTAAGCCTCACCTTCCCCTCCACTGTCCTGCATTAGGGGAAGTTGGTGAGAAAGCTCAGGTGCTTCCTCCTGTGGTGCTGGTGAGAAGTTCAAACCACACCAGCTCCTACTTGCATGTGGGGAACTTCACTCCAGCCCCACCCCAACCACTCTCCTTTCCTTGTTCGCTTTCAAGCCATTTGGACCTGGTTGGGAAACCTGTCCTGCTCTCTCCAGAAAGCCTCCTTGTGTGAATAACAAACCTTTTCCTACCTTTTTGGTGTTTTTGAAACATCATCGGTCTCCAGTCAGAACCACATTTTGGGCGAGTGTCCATCTTTTCTTTGGAGAGTGTCCACACAACTGTTGCAATACAGTTTGTCAGAGTAGTGATTCAGGTTTTGTTAAACAGATCTACATTTGTCATCAACTTAAACATCTGGTAGAAGTAGTGCTATCTTATTCAATTAACAAACCTGCATATGTTTCGGAACGACATACCCAACTGGAATAAGTCTACATGTATATTATACTTAACACCGATCTAATGGAAAATACACAGCTGTTTTTAATTATATCAAAATGATTAGACAAGCCTTATTTGCCAAGAATTTGCTTAAATCGTGTGAACTTGAATTTTTTAAATATTTTTATAGTTTATTTCTATAAGGATACCTCTTTTTTAACTGAAAATATTATAGGGGGTTCAGTTCTCTTACTATCTGGGAATTTTTAGGGATATTTAATTCATGTAAATGTTTTTTATTACAAACTAAGCCAATCAGAATAGGGCTCCTTTAAGGGATTTTATAACCTAATTTATTAATACCATGAAGGGTAGGAAAATATATACTTTCACAATGATACATAGGCCTTCTGAATTACAAATATAAACAGACACAAATAGAGAGCTTTATTTTAAAATGTTTAGTCATGGGTCAAATATAATCATAGAAGTACAAATCTCATTGGGTTAAATCAAAGAGGGTTTTGTTTCCAGTGGCTACAAATTCTTAATTGTAACCAAAAATAGACAAAAAGCTAAATGGAAAAGACTAACATCAGATTCTTTGTTGCCTTTCAACCAAGAGAAACAAGATCTCCATAAGCCATTAATACATGTACAGAAATCATGAAATGATCAAACCATGAAACCAAGAGAGGCCAGCACCAGGTATAAAGCAAGTACTCAGAGAGAATTAAATCCAATCTTTATCATGCTGTGGCTGAACAAAAGTCCAGAACACAGAATCAGAGCTGAGCTCCCACTTGGGTCCCTGGATCACTACGGGGAATGGAGCTCCAAGAGGCCTCCATACCTCTCAGTAGGAGAAAATGGGGTCCTAAGGCAAGGACCAACACTGTCAGAGTCACGGCACCAGTTTTTCTGAAGACGAAATGCACCACATAGTTAAGAAGATGGTTTTGTCCAGGCTATTGCAACAAAAAGAACATTCACTGATGATTAATGTTTCAAAGAAGATGGAGAAGATTTGGGTATTTTTTTAAAACATGACTCATCAAGGAAGGGTGAAGGTGGGTCTATTTCAAAATATGCAGGGACATGGGGACCCTTTGGAGTTAGCCAGTTAGCTGCTTAGTTAGCCATTTTGCCTATTCTTAAATATGACAGAATTACATAAGGGTAAAGAGGTTTCTCAACTGTCACTGCTTTGCAGGAGCACAGGGCTCAGATGCAACTCAACATTGTCACTTTATGATAAACTCTTTGCTTCATCACCTCTTTGGCCTTGGGATCCTGATACACACGTGGAGATGGTATCATCCTCTAGAGGACATTTTAAAAAAAATCTTCACCTAAAGATATGTTTATTGATTTGAGAGAGAGAGAGAGAGAGAAGGGGGTGGGGGGAGAGAGAGAGAGAGAGAAATATTGATGTTAGACAGAAACATTGATCACTTGCTTCCTATTCACCCCGGGTCCCGACCACGGATCAGACCTGCAACCTAGGTATGTGTCCTGACTAGGAATCAAAACCACAACCTTTTGGTGTATGGAATTGGATACTCCAACCAAATGAGCCACCTGGCCAAGGCACAGGAGGACTTTTTATGCCTTATAGCATCAGGCACTATATCAAAGTTTTAGTGTCATTCAAAATGGTTTTTAATGCACTAAATGACTCTGTATTTGAAGAATTTTTTTGAAAAGAAAAATGTATTTGGTGCTTACAAAAGTTTTTGTGGACAGAGTGAAAAGTAAATTACTAAACGGAAAACCATCTCTTAATTTAGTTTCCATTGAACTTGCAGGATGGGGAACGTAAGTGATTTTAATGACAAGTACACATGTTCTAGAAGCGTCAAGAGGGACAAACATTGGTTAGGATTTCCTGGGCATCTATTTGAAATGTGCAATTTTAGCTTTCTCTGAAGAGCTTTGTGGGAGCAAGGGAAGAGGAAGACATTGTTTAGACCTGTGAGAACATCAGAGACCCAGGGAGATTTGATATTATGCTAACAGTTTGAGAAATGTTGAATGAGTTAGAGTGCTTAGTGTGGCATTTTAATTTGCAAAGTAGCAGAAATAACTCATGATAGAAACTATAGAGTCCTACCAGAGCTGGCTTCTGCCATAGCATAGTAATTCAAGATGCAGAAGTTTCCAGAAATGTTCCCTGTGGGAGGAATATAGGTATTACTAATTATGGAATTAGAGTTCCATGCACATGTATTAGATCAAGCTTGTTAAATCATGATATTCATAGTCATTTTTACCTATTTTTAAAATATGCTTGTTCAGCCCTGATGGGTGTGGCTTAGTTGGTTAGGCATTGCCAGCATAGCGAAAGTGGCCAGTTCAATTCCGGGTTGGGACTCATGACGGGTTGCTGGTTTGGCTCAGGTTGGGAGCGTGTGAGAAGCAACCGATTGATGTTTCTCTCCCTCTCTTTCTCCCTCTCCCTTCTCTCTCTAAAAATAAATAAATAAAATCTTTCAACATTTATAAAAAATAAAATCTGCTTGTTCTATCCTTTATGAGAGACATATCAAAAATCTCCTGTGATGGTGAATTTGCCCATTTCTCCTAGCATTTTTTTTGCTTAAATTTTTGAGATTACCCTATTAGGCAACCTCAAAATATAATGAATTTAGAATCATTTAATCCATCTGGTGAGTTGAAATTTTCATTATAACATAAAGAAGTATTTTGTTGCTAACCAAATGTTCTATTGTTTGGTATTTGCCTTATGTAACTATTTACATCTCTGTATTTTCGATCCTTTTATTTATTTATTTATTTTTGGTTCCTATGTGTCCCTTCCTTTTGGCTCATAGATGAATTCTGACTCCCTATATGAAAAATTTTGCCATTTTACTGAAGAGTTCAACTTTTCCTATGAATGCATTTATATTTATTGTAAATACTAACATGTATGTTAGTATTTTATGTTAGTATTTTACTCCATTTTACTTTGTGCTTTCCATTTTTGTTTGTTTGTTTTTTCCTTCATTTGTTGACTATTATTTAATTGGTGGGGAGCTCTTTTCTCCTTCCACCTTCCCCCCAGTGATTACTCTTAAAGTCATATCATGCATATTTAATTGAGAAAGTTAAAATTTAATGAATATTTTTATCATTCCGGGTCCAGCTAGGAATAGGGAAACCACTTTCAGTCCTTGGTGGAGGAAATTTAATACAGGGAATTTGTTACAGAGACACTAGGAATGCAAAGAAGCTGTACAGAGGCTAGTAAATCACAGTTGAGCAACATCAAGAAGTTCCTTCCACCTCTAGGTCGGAGGGACAATGGAAAGGAGCCCAAATTACACACAGTAGTTTCCCCTTTTTCTGTGGTTTCAGTTAGCCATGGTCAACCATGGTCTGCGAATATTAAATGGAAAATTCCAGAAACAAATAATTCATAAGTTTTAAATTGCCTGCTGTCTGAGTAGTGTGATGAAATCTCACACGTTCCTGCTCTGTCCCCCCACATGTGAATCATCACCGTGCAGCGTCTCCAAGCTGCAGATGCTCCCTGCCTGTTACTCACTGACTGACTAGCTGTCTCGGTGATCAGAGCCACTGTCTCAGCGTCTTAGGGCTGGGGATCCAGTCACCCTTATTTTACTTAATAATGTCCTCAAAGTGCAACAGTAATGATGCTGACAATTGGGCTATGCCAAAGAGAAGCTGTAAAGTGACTCCTTCAAGTGGAAAATTATGTACGTATAGGAAAAGCCATAGTGTATGTAGGGTTTGATACTATTCCCGGTACGGAGATCAACTGAGGGTCTTGAAACCATCCCCTGTAGATAAGGGGGCACTGCTCTCAGTGTTACCTTTTTACTGGGTCTTCACTTCCTATTAATCTGCTTTCGATACTTTTCATCTCTTTGTTGTCTCTGTTCTCTGCATTCTGTGTAAATTTGTCCAACACCCTCAAGTTTCCTAGATCTCAATTATTACATTGTTCATTTGTAGAACTCTTTAGGTCTTAAAAATATCTGCCTGTTAATATGTTGATAGTATCTTGTTTCTGTTTCATTTCATTTTTTGATCTAAGCACTTTTAACATAGTCAGTTTGTAGCCTACACTTGAAAATTCTACTGTCTCATGTTTTTGCAATGTAATTCTGTTGTTGTTTGTTGTTGTTGTTTTCCCTAACTCTCATGGTGACTTACTTCCTTATGGTTTTAGTGAGTTTTTTTTTATTGTGAACTTATATTTGTTGGAAATATGTTTCCGAGAATTTTAAAAATCTGGGCACAAGCGCATGTTCCTTCAGGGATATTTTGCACTTGCTCCTAACATTACCCAAGGCATTGTGAACTTGCATGCACTTTAAAGTATAGGCTTTGGTTTACAGTATTTAGGGCCATGAAAATACTGTAAATATGGCCCTAACTCCACATGTCATCTGGCCAGTGATATGGAATTCTCAGGAAAGGCATTAAAAAAAAATCCCAACCAGAACCAAGACCAAAAACTCTTCACAACTGCTCTTGTAGACAAGTTACCATACTTTTTCCTAGTTTGTTCTGTTTCTGAGAGTGTATTTCCTCCAGGATCCTGACTTTAAGTGAATGTCCTTTGCCCCAGCTCTCTTTTCTACCACGGTCCAAGACTTTGCCCCCAGCCTGCCTTGTGCTCCAGGCTTCAGGGCTGTGCTGACTACTGAGCATCCTGCAGATTTAGTGCTCACTCACCTCCCTCATCTCTTACCTATGCTTTGCTTCTCTTCTCCATGTTTCCTTCACACTTTCTCACAAGCTTATTCAATCTTTTCAGAGTCTGAAGTCCTGGCCAGGTGGCTCAGTTGGTTGGAGCATCACCCTATACACCAAAAGTTTGCAGGTTCAATTCATAGGCAGGGCACATACCTAAGTTGTGTGTTCGATTCTCAATTGGTACACATATGGGAGGCAACTGATCCATGTTTCTCTCTCACACTGATATTTTTCTCTCATATTGGTGTTTTTCTCTCTCATCTCTCTGTCTTTTCCTCTCTCTCTAAAATCAACATATCCTTGAGTAAGGATTAAAATTAAAGAGTCTTAAAATATATTTTATTAAGCATTTAAAAATGATTTTATTTATTCATTTCTAGAGAGAGGAGAAGGGAGGGAAAAAGAGAGGGAGAGAAGCATCAACGTGTCAGAGAAACATAAGTTGGTTGCCTCTCGTGCACCCCCAACTGGGGACCTGACCTGCAACCCAGGTATGTGCCCTGACTGGGAATTGAACCAGCAAGCTTTTGGTTTGCAGGCTGGTGCTCAACCCACTGAGCCACACCAGCCAGGGCTTATTAACTAAGCATTTTTAGTAGCTATATCTAGAGGGTAAAAATTCCATTCATAAAAATAGAGATATGGAAATAACAAATAAACAAGGGTAGCAACTTTACAAGTTATCTTTTGTAATAGTATAGAAATACTATTCAAAAGGTATTTTTTGTGTTTTTGTTAATATTTTCTCCACTTACTATGTGTCAGCCTCTCTGCTAAGCACTTTGCTTACATTACCTAATTCCATCCTTGCAACAATTCCATAAAGTAGATTTTATTGTTACTGCCCCATTTTATACCTTAGAAAGATGAAGTTCAGAAATATTAAGTAACATACTCCAAATCTTGTAAGTAATAAGTGTTAGAGGTGCATTAGAATCCTGATATCTCTGACTACGAAACCCAGGTTTTTAACTTCTCTCTATAAAGTTGAGTACAAATAGAATAGGTGGACTTCTGTAGACTCAATAGTCTTCATAAAATCTTCATAGTCTTGAGCCAGAGGCTATTTATTACATTTTTAATATTTGATTAAAGGGTATAGTGGTAAGACTTTGAAGATGAAAATTTCTAAATCCACTTCATTTTTTTGAACTCCATTTATATCAAAGACTTCACTGGAGTTTGGTAAGCTCCCATCAACTTTATGCTCATTCCTGTTCTTCTGGTCCTTTTGAAACACTCACCCATAAAGCATGAAGTGACAGATGAAGAGGTAGAAGAGAAGGAAGACAGATAAAGAACCAAACAGAATTTTACATGCCATTAGACAGTCAGTCCCACTTGAGACCCTCTCCGTAGCATATTTTTAAAAAGTATGATTATGACAGTGACAAATCTTTTTTCTATGGCTGTGAGTCCAAGTTAGTATATGACACATTGCAAATCAAAAACACAACCAAAAAAAGACATTGAGAAAGGAGACTGAGTCAGTTCCTGAGAAAGAGAATTAGCCTTCATCGGAGCCTGAGGTTCCCCAGCACACTTTTTCTGTGTGACCATCATGAGCAGTCTGCCAGGCAGAAGAAGGCCAGCTTCAAACAGGAAGGAGAAAATAAAGAAATAAAGTTAGAAACTTCCTACGAGATTTTTTAAAAAGGAAATGTGAACTACAGAATAGACAGTATTTGTGGTTAATCACTGTAACAGACACAATGCAACATACGCAGGTGACAAGCCTGAAGGAGAGCCTGAGGAGGAGGGATCCCGTCCCCACCCCTCCCTGTACAGCAGTTGAATGAGGTTTGGTTATTATCAGCTGCTAAAATTCCTTCTCTCCTTGTGCCTGTGAAGAAAAATAGCTTTCATTTCCCAGGATCTTTCAGTTCTTAACAGCTAATGCTAAAGAACTGAAGTGATCCTACATGAAGTCCCTAAATCTGAGTTAAAAAACTACAATGCCATTACAATTGAATGCTCATTGAGAAATATTCAACCTTCTCCTTAATCTAATAAAGATGTTTAAAAATGTGATATTACTGCTACTGATATAGAATGGCAGTGTCTGGAAGTAGGTGAAGTAGCTTAGTATTTTATTTTATTTATTTTTTTGACATCTGAATCCTGAGGCTGATTCAGTGCAGGAGACTCTACTTCATATATGAAGTATAGAGGATGGATATCATTAGCATAGTGAGATAAGCCGAGTTTTCAGATCTTCTCTGTGAACAGAAGCATTGGAAGTGGGAAGCAAAGGGGAATGGATTCCTGGTTTCTACATATGGATCTGTCATCATACAAAGCCCCTTTAGGTTCTAAGGTGCTGATGCAGAAAGTTTGTGGCTTATGTAGGGGTGAGTTTCCTGGAAGAGAAAACATTCTACTGGGAATCTCTGGACCAACCAGGGCAACCAAACTAGAGTTTTTTTCACCCCATTATTTCTTCTCTCTTGGATGATTTGCATCTCCACCCTGCAGCAAAGCTTCCAACGTGGTTCCTGTGAACCACAGTTACTCCCCAGGGTGCAAACTCTCATGAACACTTGCTGTAAATAATGCAGTCTCACCTCACCCATCCACGCAGAGTTGGTCATGCTATCCATGCTCTAAGTACAAAAAATTATACAAACTTGTCTAGCTACATATTCACATTGACCTCTGCTCCCTGCATATGTTCCATTGAAACAACTACAAGGAAGTTTAAAATAAAATTCATCCATGATAGCCATGGGAGGAGAGGAGAGAACAACAAAAGATCAGATAACGAAACCAATTTCTTAAAGATGGGAAACAAAAAGATAACATTAAAAGATCAACTAGAGCAGAGCTAAATTCCTAAGGATTATCAAGAAAGTATCTACAGTGGAGGTAGCAGCTAGTGCCCCTGCTGTGGAAAGACTACACCAAGAGCTGGTGAGAAAGAAGATAAGAATTGGCAGGTGATGAGAGTTATCTAAAAAAGTGTTTTGAGCTTGGGCACTTAACCCCATCCTTGCCATCATCTCCTCATTGCATTGTGATTATTTCTAGAATGAAACTGGAGTGGTAATCTCTACAAATGTCAGCTGATGTATGTTAGGAATCCTAAGGATCTGAGTGTGGATATAGGCACCCCAAAGGAAAGCCCTTTTTGTTGTTGGTGGGCAAGGAAAGGGGGAAGTACTCTTTTGACAAATGACGGGTAGCACCCATGCACATGGATGTTATAGTCAACCTTCCCATACAGGTAAGGAACTTATTAGGGAAATTAGATTGCACATCTTCAGAGGATATCCATGCTGTATATCTGTGTTAGCAACTTATCCCTTTTTTTCAAATATAAAGTGTTTTTATTATTCATTGTCTTCTATTATAGAAAACTGGAAATTCTCTTTAGCCTTTTAAAACACTTTGGCTCATAACTAAAATTTTTTTCTTTTTTCTTTTTTAATTTTTTACTTTTTTCAACTTTATTTTATTTATTTATTTATTTTAATTGTTGTTCTTATACAGTTTGCTGTCTTTTACTCCCATCCCAGCCCACTGCCCCAGCTGCAATTTATCCCTTTATTCATGAATGAGAATGGGTAATCAATGACCATTTGTTTTCAAGGACAATAAAAGCACAAACAGGAAAGACAGCTGACTCTAGAGAAAACAGACAAATCAAAGATCTGCAGAAAAAAATTAAAAATCTTGTTAATATTGTCCAAGAGATTTGGAATTTATTGATCCATAAAATAAGAATAGTAGTTAGTAAAGGGGACCAGTTAGAAGAGATACAGGAGGGAGTCACATTTTTATGAGCATATCTTTTGGAATAATTTTGTCTTTTTGAACTCTGCTATTGTTCTACATATTGAAAAAATAAAATGAAATCAACAAAGATGGGAAAGAAAAAAACTAAAACAGAAAGCAGGCTGATAACAACAGGACCAACTGTATTGCAAATGAATAACAACCACATTAAAGAAGGGGGTGATAAATTTTAGTAACTCTTCAACACAGTGTTTGACCACGTATCCTCAGTCTTGGGAGGTAAAGTGGTGGTGATGGTGTGGAAAGGGCAAGTAAATACTTAATCACTTTTATTAGGTTATTTTGTTGTAGTTTTATGGATGAAATGAGTCTGCAACTACTTGAGCTGTATTATGGAATTCAGCAAATGAGTAAATGTGTTGATGTTTTGGGGAACCAAGGTTCTCATTGTGGATGGAAGGTTGTACCTGTATGGAGTGAGAGAAGACCAGGAAGATCCCTGTGGAGACAAACTATTGTACAATGGGAAGTATTAATGTGAGCTCATAAATTCTAAAATGAATAGGTATGAATTTTTGAAATATTTGTTCTAAGATCTATGAAATATACCATTGGTATTTTAATAAGGAATGGGTTGAATCTATAGGTTACTTTGGGTAGTATGGAAATTTTAATTTATATGGAACCAAAAATGACCCTGAATAGCCTCAGTAATGTTGAAAAAGAAGAACAAAGTAGGAGGGATCACAATACCTGATATCAAACTATACTACGAGACCACTGTAATCTAAGCAGTTTGGTACTGGCATGAGAACAAACACATAGATCAATGGAATGGAATGGAGAGCCCAGAAATAAACCCCTGTCTGTATAGGCAATTAATATTTGACAAAGAGGGCAGAAGCATGAAATGGTGTAAAAATAGCCTCTTCAATAAATGGTGTTGGGC
>PVKU01007429.1:33462-87640 GCA_004027475.1 Anoura caudifer
GCAATGGTATTTTTGCCACTGTATCTCCTAGGGTAAGGGAAGTAAAGGAAAAAAATAAACCAATGGGACTACATCAAATTAAAAAGCTGCACATCTAAAGAAAACATCAGCAAAATGAAAAGGGAACCTACTGTATGGGAAAACCTATTTGCCAATGACATATTGGACAAGGGTTTGATCTCCAAAATATATAAATAACTCACATGACTCCACACCAGGAAGACAAATAATCCAATTGAAAAATGAGCAAAGGACCTAAATAAACACTTCTCCAAGGATGACATACAAATGGCCCCAAGACATATGAGAGGATGATCAACATCACTATCCATTAGCAAACTAAAACCACAATGAGATACCATTCACACCTGTCAGAATGGCCATCATTAACAAATCAACAAACAACAAGTGCTGGGTAGGGAACCCTAGTGCACTGTTGATGGAAATGCAGACTGCTGCAGCCACTGTGGAAAACAGTATGGAATTTTGTCAAAAAAAAAAAAAAGCCCTAAAAAACGGAACTGCCTTTTGACTCAGCAATTCTGCTGGGATTATACCCTAAGAATCCCAAAACACCAATTCAAAAGAACCTATGCACCCCTATTTCATTGCAGCATTATTTACAATAGCCAAGAGCTGGAAACAGCCTAAGTGCCCATCACTAGATGAGTGGATCAAAAAACTGTGGCCCACTTACACAGTGGAATACTACACAGCAGAGTGAAAGAAGGAGCTCCTACCTTTTGCTATAGCATGAATGGAATTGGATAATATTGTGCTAAGTGAAATAACCCAGGTGGTAAAAGACAAATATCATATGATCTCACCTATAAGAGGAACCTAATGAGCAAAACAAACAAACACAATAGAACCAGAGGGATGGAAACAAGGAACAGACTGACAGTGACACAAGGGGACTGGGGAGGGGGATAAAGGTGGAAAGAAGGGTAAGGGAGTAGTCAAGGAACAAGTATGAATGACCCATGGACATAGACAATGGTGTGGGGGTTGACTGGCAGTGGGAGGTGGGCTGGGTGGAGGAGAGGAAAGGGGAAAAAACTGGGACAATTGTAATAGAACAGCAATAAAATATTTGATAAAAATATCTTTAAAAAAAGAGTAACATTACCTCCTTGGATGAACAGTTAGATTATAAGATTCACTCTAAATCTAAAGATTTAAAATGTAAAAGTAAAAAATAAGTTGTTTTAAAATACAGGAAAAAATATAGGTATGTGTTCATTATGTATATATATGTGCATACTTGTTTTTGTGTGCATGTACATTTATATGCATACCAGAGTGTGTGGAGGTGTGTATGTGTGTTCCATCTTTGTCTGCTGAAAGGTCCTAGAAACAGACACATTCTAGGAGCAATGGCTGCCTCTAGCACTCAGATCTTGCTCTCTATGTAATGCCATTCCCAACTGTAAGTACCCAGGCTCCTCCGAAAAATGGTTGGCTCCAAAGCTGGGGTAGGAAAAGTACACAGTGAGCTTAGAATACCTTTTTAAAGCCAGGAACAAAGAAGTTTTGTTTTTTGTTTGTTTGTTTTTAAAGATGGAAGTCTGTTAAAAGGACACAGGTGCCAACATACATAAAGGTGCCCCAACTGACTAAATATGCAACACGGTGATGCCATTGGTTTGTCTCATGTCAGCTGTGACTCTTGCCCTGACTCAGTGGGAAAGAAGTAGAGGGTAAAAGCTTTGTCTCTGTTAATACTGACAGACCATGTCTCTTCACCATTTTAGTTACACCTACACTTGCAAATACTAGATCCTCATTCTGACTCTTGTTACCTTGAGCCTGATCTATTGCAATATACTCCAATTGTTTTCTCCACTCACTGATCCACTCTGTCAGCCTGCCAAAGCTATCTTTCTAAAAGAAAAAGGTATTTTCTGCTGAAAGCTTCCACTTCTGCTTCAAGTCTGGAATGGTTTTGTATTAGTTGTATCCAGAAGGGATTGTGAATCCTTTTCTGAAGTCGACATTTTGAGATCCCCATTGATGCTGACTTAGATCCTCTGTTTCTAAAATGTATTAGCACTATGCTAAGCAAAATAAGTGAAAGACAAACACCATATGATCTCACCTTTAACAGGAACCTAAACAACAAAACAAACAAACAAGCAAAATATAACCAAAGACACTGAAATAGAGAACAGGCTGACAGTGACCAGAGGGGAGAGGGGAGGGAATTTCAGGGGAAAAGGGGAAGGGTTTTTGCAGGAACAAGTATAAAGGACACATGGACAAAAACTAGGAGGGGGTGGAAATGGGAGGGAGGTGGGGAAGGCTGGGGGGTGGTCTGGGATGGAAGTAAAAGACAGAAAACTGTACTTGAACAACAATTAAAATAAAAATTTTTAAAAATGTGTTCACAATGCCACTTGTGGCAAACCTTTGAGGGAGATGCCATATGAAAGTTGTATGGGGACTTTTGATCATATCAAATTTCACAGAAATATCTAGCAATACCAACAGTAAACATACCCCTGTTCCCAAGGAGACACAGTTGAGAATTGACCTTCACTGCAGTATCTGGAAGAAACAGATCTTGTCCTTTGATCACAGAGCTTGTCTTTCCTGTCTAGCACATCTCACTGTAGTGTCCTGGGAGTGCTACACGCCTAGGCTCCAATGTCCTAAAATTCAGTTAAAACAGAGGGTTGTAAAAATAGTCATGAGACCCTCTAAGTAATAAATGTAGGGTGGCCATTGTGGAGATAAGGAAGAAATAACATATACACAATTAGTAGCATTGACAGAAACTTTCTCTTATGTTAGATGTTTTATTCTTAACAAATTTGAACCAGATGCATAATATATACACATTATCAGTTTAATATGAACCAACTCTGTCCCTGCTATACTTCGTGTGAGTTACCATTGGTCCTTGACAAGGATGATATTATTAAATCAAAGTTGTTTTTAAATGAGGAAAATTTTAATGTATCAGCCATGTAAAATGAATAAAGATAATTTATCATGCCTATTCTGTCTTTTGATTCTGGTTCCATCTGGAATATTATTTTAGTTTTCATGACACTTATCTCTTGAATGAATTAAAGAAAATATTGAAATTAGTCACTAACAATTTGCTCAGATACTATGTAACATAAATATTTTCCAGACAGATTAGTAGCTCTGACCTTGTGATGCAAAATTCATGAACTTGGATTTTCTGTGTTTTTTAAAGTTTTTCATTTGTTCCTGAGCTAGATTTTGACTTAGCTCTACTAATTCCATGATTTTGAACTGTGTGCTAATTGTCAAGTTGAAGAGTTTCCTCTCATATAACAATGCTTATTATACACTATCAAGTGAAAAGAGGAGCCTATACTTTAGTTTTCATTTTTTAACTTAGTTGTTTTTAACTTTAGTTAGGAATAACATATATACAATAAGATCAACCCCTTCAGAGAGTATAGTTTTATGACCATTGATAAATGGTATAAGCATCATCATAACCGAAACAGAGAAGATTTTTAATTTTTTTTGACGTAACTTCAATACTGCTTTCCACAGTGGCTGCACCAGTCTGCATTCCCACCAACAGGGCAAAAGGGTTCCCCTTTCTCCACATCCTCATCAACAATTGTTTGTTGATTTATTGATGATAGCCATTCTGACAGGGATAAGGTGATGTCTCATTGTGGTTTTAATTTGCATCTCTTTAATGAGACCTTGTCTTATATCTACTGGCCATCCGCATGTCCTCTTTGGAGAAGTAGTGCCTATTCAGGTCATTTGCCCATATTTTAATTGGTTTGTTTGCAGGGGTTTTTTGGTGTTGAGTTTTATAAGTTCTTTATAAGTTTTAGATGACCCAGTGATTCCACTTCCAGGAATTTATCTAAAAAAACCCCGAAACCTTAATTCAAAGAATGTATACACCCATGTGTTCATTGCAGTATTATACACAATAGCCAAGATGCAGAAGCAGTCCAAGTGTCCATCAGTAGGTGAGAAGATAAAACAGCCGTGGTACATTTACACAATGGAATGCTACTCAGCCATAAGAAGAAGAAAATTTGCCCTGACCAGTGTGGTTCATTTGGTTGGGTGTTGTCCTGCAAAGCAAAAGGCTGTGGTTTGATTGGCAGTCAGGGCACAAGCCTATGTTGAGGCTCCTGTCCCTGTTTGGAGCACATATGTGAGGCAACCTGTCAATATTTCACTCTCTCTTTCCCCCTCCCTTCCCTTCTCTCAAATAAATAAATAAATAAATAAATAAATAAATAAATAAATAATAAAACCAGAAAATTTTACCCGTTGGGACAGCATGGATGGACCTGGAGAATATTAAGCTAAGTTGAATAAGCCAGAGAAAGACAAATACCATATGATTTCACTCTTGTTTGGAATCTAATGAACAGTTTGAACTAACAAGCAAAATAGAGACAGTCTCATAGGTAGAGAGCAGGCTGAGAGGTTGCAGGGGAGAGCACCTGAGTAACAAAGGAAAAGGTAGAGAAAGAACACATGGACACAGACAACAGTGTGGTGACTGCAGGGTGGGGGAAGGTGGGTGGATGGAGGTGGAAGAGGGTATAGGGGAGATAAGTTATAATGGAAAAAATATAATAAAAAAGTGGTTTACATTTAAAAAGGAGAGAGAACATTGCCATTATCTTTCTACCTCCAGCTGTAACACCCACTAATCTTTTATATTTATTTTTTAAAATTTCATATAAAATTTCATATAACCTCATAAAATATGAAAAAATTTCACAAAATTTTTAATTTAGTGTATGATTCATAAATCAGGTTTTAGATGTGTAACTTCTTACAATCGTCTATGAGTGTATGTGTGTAAGCACACATATAAGAAAGTGTTAATGGCTGTTCTCTTTCAGCGATGGTCTTACAGCAGCACACATTGGTGATTTGTCTCCCTTTCCTGTTCCTTACCCTTTGCACATCAGCCCCAGGTCTCATTCTAGCATCAGACTCTCCGCTACTTGCAGTTCTTGTTGCCTGGGTGGCAGGTATGCCCCGTGGTCCCCCAAGTCAGTCAGCACTCTGAGCCTGTGCAGGATTCAGGGACAAGCCCACTCAGAACCAACTCAGTTCTGAAGCTTCGGTTTCAGCCATTAGGGGGCAAAGTCTTTCTTCTCCCATGAGATTTGGGACTGGAGGGAAGGTTGTGTTAGGGTCGCTAGAGTGCAGCCACACTTCCTAAGAATGGAGCCAACCTCATGGACAGCAAAGCCAGAGATAGTGAGATGGAAATCTGGCTCTGGAAACATCATCTGACCTCAAATCAACGGGTGCCTAAAGCTAGTTCAAGCCCTGCTCTATCAGTTCTAGGAGCCAATAGCTCTCTTTGCTTGAGGAATTTGGATTGGGTTTTTCTGTTACCTATGGTAGAAAAAGTCCCAACACTTCAAAATTATAGGTAATTTTTTTTAGTATTTTAAAAATATTTTCTATTTTTCTATGATGGATATAATAATTATAAATAGAACTCTCAATAAATGTTACAATATTACTTTTAATTTTCCAAAATAGTATCAACAAAATCTTGCTTTTATCTTTGGTGTTTAAAAGTCTAGTCATTTTCTTAATGTTGCATCTGAATTTTATTTTGCAGATAAAGAATATATTCCCTTAAAGAAAGAATTTTTTCCTAAATCTTGTTCAAACTATTTTGGCAACTGACAATACCCAGGATGGTTTTAGAATAATCTTCTTACTTTCTCTGAAGCTAACTTAGATTTAAGTAAGCCCCAGTTTTCTTTACCTACGTCAAAGTATTATAGACAACAGTTATCATTCTGTGGTGATTTCCATCCTAGGCTAGGGAAACTTGGACACCTTTTTTTCTTTTGGGACAACTCGATTTACAACGTGTTGGTATACATTTTATTAGTACAAGGCCCTAAATTTAACACAAGCCCTCACAGATTAATTTTGATTATTGAATATTTGCTAAGAAATAGTCTGAGCTCCCAGTCATCTTAGGTTAAAATGTACTGAATTCAGGGAAGCTGAAGAATAGCAGTAAGATACAGGTGGGTGGGGATACGTGTCACCCTTAAATAAAAGGGGCCAGAAGGCCTGCATGGAAATCTAGAAAAAAATAAATTATGTATTGTCTTAGTCCTTTCAAGCTTCTATAGTAAACTGCCATAGACAGCGTACCTTATAAAAATCAGAATTTGTTTTTCGCAGTTCTGGAAGCTGGGAAGTCCAAGATCAAGGTACCAGAAGATCTGGTGTCTAATCTGCTTCCTGGTTCACAGATGGCTGTTTTTTCACTGTGTCCTCATGCAGTGGAAGGGTGTGAGAGAGCTCTCCAGGACCTCTTTTACAGGGCACTAACCCCATTCACGAGTCTTCCACCTCATGACCTAAGCACCTCCTAAGGGTTCCGCCTACCAATACCATTAAATTGGGGATTAGGTTTTAACATGGATTTGGGGAGTACACAAATATTCAGCGCATAGCATGTTATGTTTCAGGAATTTGTTTTGAACATTGAGTACACATAGACGAAACACGTCTTCATCCCTCCTCTTGAGGATATTATTATTTAGTGAGTGGTGACATTCTGGGTGACTTTAGCTAGATCACTCGTGTGTGAGGGCTTTGTGTCAGTTTGGGCTCCTGGTAGAAAGCAAGAGAAACTGGCTCTGGAAACTTAAGCAAAGCGTTCACTTTTGGAAGGCTCTGACGTGGTTCACTAAACAAAAGGTCAGCTGAAGAACCCAGCTGGAAAGGACAGGAAACGGGGGTGCTCTGGGCATCCTGTAGCAGGAACTAATCTACAATTTCAATAAATCAGCTCCATATTTTTTTCCTTCTCTTTGTTTCTCTACTAAAAATATAGAGTCCTGGGAAATAAAAAGTCTTAGGCTGGTAAGAGCAAAGCACCTTGTCTAGATAGAGTCATCAATTCTGCTTTTACCAGAAGAATGGCAACCAAAATTATGTTTACTATATTCAGTCAGGATTTAGCAGTGGGTATAAAACTTGCCCATTCAAAGCCCCCACTGATGAGACAGACAATTCACGTTTTAGGATAACTCCATATGGATGCCTCCTGTCTCATGAAATAATTCTGTAAAATACTGAACACAATGCTTGGCGCATGTGAAGCTGTCAATAGATGGTGGTAGTTACTATGGCTTTTGTCACTCCAAAATCATGCTTTTAGTACTTCTTTTATATATTTCATTATAAAAGACAATTTTATATTTAGGTCACTCCTTTAGAATATCTGAGGATAGCGGCATGGCGGTCTACTATCACATCATGGAATCAGGTCTGGACAAGGCAGAAGCATGACCTTTGACCTGGAGTGAGACCTGATCTAGAAGTAGAGCAAGGACTGGGCAACTGACCTGGCTGAGCTTCAGGGTTTGCCTTTAGAAACATATCCCAGTGGGCCAAAATACAGGATTCACGGTTCAAGGGAGCATAATTGTCCTCATTGATCACTTATGGTGGATTGACTTTTTGGTCCCAAAGCTTCCTTCTCTTGTAGTGGAATTAGACATCTACATTGTTGCTATGGCCTCACTTCCCTCCACCCTTGGACTTTGGGTCGGGTGGCTTGCTTTGGCTAATAGGATTTTAGAATGTTAATGAATGGAGGCTAGAAGTGTGCTTGCACTTTTGAGTTTTTTAATCTTTTGCCATTCTCATGAGAAGAAGAAAACGAGACAGAAGGCCCTGGAATGAGTCACATGAAGCAGAGCTACCTCATCTGACCCTCAGATACATAATTGAGAAATAGTTGCCTAATTGTAATGTGTCACAAAATTTTACAGTTGCTGGTAATGTCATATTGTTGTGGCAATAACTGACTTATATACTACTTTTTAAATTTCTTTGTATGTGACTAGGAGATAGAGAGGAGAGGATGTGCGGTGATCACTAAGAAAACAAAAATTGTTAATGAATTGAGATTTGATTGACATATTTTCAAAATATGATTGTTTTTATAAAAGATCTGTACTTCACAGAAATGACTTTCCAGCATTACATAATGTAAAATTCACACAAAATATATTTTTTAAATGTTTATTTATTTATAGAGAGAGGGGAAGGGAAGGAGAAAGGGAGGGTGAGAAATATTAATATGTGGTTGCCTCTTGCATGCTCCCCACTGGGGGACCTGGCCCGCAACCCAGGCATGTGCCCTGACCGGGAGTCAAACCAGTGACATTTTGGTTTTCAGCCCAAGTTCAATCCACTGAGCTACACCAGCCAGGGCCACACAAAATATTTTATGTTGTTGACATTAAACAAATAGGCAGATATTTCTCCAGCAAAATAGGTTCCTTTTGCAATTTGGGACACACAGTCCAATAGCAAATTACACACAAGTCCAGAGAAGCAAAGGAGAGTAATGTTCTTTTATGGACTTGGGAGCAGCTGTTATAAACAGACTCTAAAGGGGAAAATGAAAAGTTTGAAGTATAGAGACTTTGCATTGGGTGCATTATGGAAGTCTCCCCTTAGCTGAGCTGTTACCGAGCAAGGAGGAAATATTTCTTCTTCCTGCTGAGGTAGTGAAGTAGTATCACTTTCTGTTGAATACGCAAGGTGCTCTCTACCTGTTGGGGTCAGTCATGTGCATTGAGTGACATGTGCTTGAGAGGTCTCTTCTAGCCTCCCAAGGCCATTTTCAATAAGGTTTCTGTTTGTTAATATTCACAGTCCAGTATTGCTAAAGAAGTTATCTCTTCATGTCTGCCTAAATAAAAATTATGTGGCTCCATCAATTACCTAATTAACATTCTATTAAGTGACTATGAAAGAAAATGGTAGTAGCATTCATATGGTATTTTTAATTTTAAGAAATAAATTGCATCATGTCTGACTAGAGTAAGTGACGAAGCAGCACCGACACATCTATCTGCTCACAGCACGGAGAAGGCAAGTTCTGTTTTTAATGCTATTCCAACAGAAGCGACAGGTTAACGTTTGAATGGATACCATTAAACAACAAAAAACCTAATTTTTGTACTTACAGTTATGATTAAATTGTGATAATATGCCTTAATTTTTCCTAGTGTTGTATTTCTTATTCTTTTGTAAAGATATCATGCAGATCTTTGGAAATAAAATTATTTTCAGGGAGGTTTCTTTTTTTTTCTAGAACTTTGTAGAGTTAACTTAAAAGATTATAGTGTTACTTTGAGTTTTCCCAGAAGCAGAGTTATCAAAAGACCAAAATATGTTCAACTGATACCTAGGACAAAGGCAAAGCCTTTATCAAAAGCTACTTCTGCCATAGATAAGGTAACAAAATTTAAAATTTATCAAATAACTTAAGTAAACATTCAGGGCCCATCTTTTCGGAAGAGGATAAAAGTAAAATGGAGTACCAGTAATGGCAGGAGTGACCACCTGTCTCATCTATTTCTGTAAAAGAGCCTCCCAAACTTGGTGGCACACGACCACCATCACAGGTCATTAGTGTCTCTCACGGAGCTGCGGGCTGACTGGGCTCAGGTAGGTGGTTTCACTGAGGGGGTCTCCGGCAGTCACAGACAGTGGCGGGGGTTAGAGTCATTTTTGCTGTTTTGCGTAATTCTACTGTCAATACTCTGGTAGGAGTATTTATTTTCTTATGGTGCCTTTATAATTTCATTTTGTGGTCTAGTCTTTCCTTTCTTGACAATTTTCATGATATTAAGAAGGGCCTACACTTTTATCTAACTGGTCTTAGATAAGCAATTATTGATTTATCATACATGCTTTTAATCTTTTTTACATTTGGCAAATCCCAGAAAGAACTGAAGAAAAAAGTTGGGAAAATAACTCGTTTTGATGAGCTAAAGATAATATTTTATGGAAATTATTGCATCTATTATTGTGTTACTGAGATGCTAAAAAATTGCATGACACCTCCTCTGACTCTGATTTGTTTCTATGAAGTAGGCATAATTAACTCCATACTACTGACTTTTTCACAAAAGAATCATTTCAGTGTCTAATTTATGTTCAGTGCAAATATTGAAGGAAGTATAAGTATTTTAATGCCAGTTAGCCTGCATGAGTTAGTGCTAACTTGCTGTTATTTATTCAGTTTTTTGTTTTAGATTTTAGTGTGAAATCTTAAGAATGGAGACCTTATTTTAAGATTTCCTAGCTTGAGTTTGATTTGATTAGAAATGCCACTGAAAATTGGACTGTGTGGGAGTCTAGAAACATTTCTATCACAGAATAAAAATAGCAATTACAAAGGAACATAAAAATAAGAGCATTAGAACATCATCTGAGTTTTTGAACATTCCTTCAGATATAGTTTGGATTTCAAATGAGATTTGGGCAGAACTTCAGAATATTTGGTATAGAATTGAAGTTTTTAAATTTATTTCTTATTTTTATTTTTAATTATATTTTATTATACTATCGATTATACTATTACAGTTGTCCTAATTACTCCTTTTGCCCCCCTTTACCCAGCATCCCCCACTCCCTTAGGCAATCTCCACAACATTGTTCGTGTCCATGAGTCATACATGTAAGTTCTTTGGCTACTCCATTTCCGGTACCGTACTCTGCATCACCATGACTGTTCTGTAACTACCTCTTTGTACTTCTCAATAGCCTTATCTCTTTACTCATTCTCTCCCTTCCCCCTCCCACCTGGCAACCTTCTGGTAAACTAATTCCTTTTCTCTTGCTTTTAAGAGTCTCTCTTTATCCTTAACCTTTGGCCTTTTAATAATGATTTGTCTGGGAGTGAGCCTCTTTGCATTCATCATAATTAGGATTCTGGGTGCTTCCTGGACTTGTATGTCTATTTCCTTAACCAAATTTGGAAGTTTTTCTTTCACTATTTTTTCAGATAGAGTTCCAATTTCTTGCTCTTTCTCTTCTTCTGGCATTCCTATGAGGTGAACGTTAGACCTCCTAAAGTTGTCCCAGAGACTGCTTATACTATCCTCATTTTTTTTGGATTCTTTGTTCTTATTGTTATTCCATGTGGGGTTTTTTTTGTTGTTGTTGTTGCTGTTTCTTATGTTCCAAATCATTGATTTGATAGCTTTATCCATTCTACTGTTGTTTCTCTGTAGATTGTTCTTTATTTCAATTAGTGTATCCTTCATCTCTGACTAGATCTTTTTTATGCTGTGGAAGTCCTTCCTCATTAAGTTCCTTGAGCATCCTTATAACCAGTGCTTTGACATCTGCATCTGATAGATTGCTTATCTCCATTTCACTTAGCTCTTTTTCTGGAACTTTTATCTGTTCTTTCATTTGGGCCATGTTTCTTTGTCTCCTTGTTTTGGCAGCCTCCTTTTGTTTATTTCCATGTATTAGAGAGAGCTGCTTTGATTCCATGTCTTAGTAGTGTAACCTGATGTAGCAGGTGTCCTGTATGGTCCTATGACCCAAGCTGGGTACTTGAGGTAAGCCATTGGTGTGGGCTGTGTATACCTTCCTCTTATAGTTGAGCCTTGGTTGCTGTTAGTAGGTCAATGGGAGGATTTACCCATGTCAGCCAGTTTCAAGAACAGGCTGTGACCACTGACCACCAACCTCTGCCCTCTGTGGGGGATCATCTGTGCAGGGGCAGGGTGGTGATGCTCCACTGTGGTCTATAGCTGTCCACTGGGTGCACTGGCCCTGGGGTTTTCCAGGTGGTGCTGGCCAAGGTCAGCCCCCACCTGTATTTCACCTGGGGTCACCCAGCATAAGCTGTAAAGAAATATGAGATGGCTGCTTGAATTGAATTTTGAACTGGCTTCTTATTCTGATGTCTTAGAAGAGGGTTTTCATTTTAACAGACCTCTATTATAGCTTTGTGTAGCTTGTATATCTATCCATAGGGTGACTAGGATACTCCTTGTGCGCGCTTGTTAACACCCTGTGTGTACAACTCAGTCTCAGCCTTTATTACAGAGAGTAGTTTGTGATGCGTCTATGTTCTCCATCAGTTCCTAAACTGCTTAATGGCAAGGTCCATTAGGTGTGTGTGTGTATAATCCATACATTTGGTGGGGCAAAGAACAACTTTCTAAGCTTTTTCTTATGTTATACTTTTATTTTTTGAATTAGCATACAGTACCATACTATACTTTATTGATTCCATGTTTCTGTGTTCTGGTAACTGTCTTAGTCCACTCAGGCTATTAAAACAAAGTAGCCTGAGAGGCTTATAAAATCAGAAACTTATTTCTCACTGTTCTGGAGGCTGAAAATCAGAGGTCAGGGTGCCAATGCGGTCAGGTGAGGACTCTCTTCCAGACTGCAGACTTCTTGTATCTTTACGTGGTAGAATGAGCTAGGGAGCTTTCTGAAAGCCTCTTTGATAAGATATTAATAACTTACAAGCGGGTTCTATCCTCATGACTTAAGCAACTCTCTAATGCCCCACCTACTAATACTATCACCTTTAGGGGTTAGAATTTCAATGTACAAATTTTGGGGGGGAAGCGAACATTCATGCAATAGCAGTAACTTAGCACAGTGCCTACCCCATGGAGAGGGTCAGCAAATACTTGTTGAAAAACATAATGGTAACCAATGTTTATTCATTCTACTTAATTGAATTTCTTTGGGTCATACATTTTTCATAAACAAATAAAATAGTTTTAAATCAACCTATTAAATTAATAGTTTTTCTCCTTAAATAGTTTAAACAGTTCCTCTACTCTCTTTCTTTTTAATTTGAGCTATCTATAATAAAATTTTTCTCTTTTCTTTTTAAATTTTAATTGTTGTTCTTGTACAGTTATCTATCTTTTACTCCTGTCCCAGCCCACCACCCTAACCCTCCCCTAAAATTTATTTCTGAGTTAAAATAAACTTCACCTTTGTCCAAATGGAATAACTAGAAATTTGGAACAAGTGATTTGAATCAATGAGTTTTTACTATGTTCAGTATCATTCCAGAATATTAGACCCAGAGGAGAACTTAACTTTCATGTGTTAATTAAGGTTTTCCATGTTAGCTAAGGAGATGGGAGAGAAGAACCGAAAAGCCTTCACCAGGCCACAGGAGCCTGAAAGGAAGGTCATTTGAGGACAGAGAGCGTGGTGACTGGTTTCCAACAGCAACTCTGTGGTTAAACAGCTCCTAGCTGTCTTCTCCTGAGTGGACATACACTACTTTCAGGGCTGGTGCTGCTATTGTAGAGACCTGGCTGCTCCAAACACTTCTTGTTCATGGCTTGTCCTGATTCATAATTTCTACTATTGCTCTCTCTGCCTGCTTTATGCTTCTGCCTAGACTAGCAAGTACTGATGCTCTCTATATGCTGCAAATTTAGACCAAACTCAAATTCAAAGGATCTGGTTGCTTCAGATAGTCTCTCTCCTTCTGCCTGCTGGAGATCTCCTAAAATGCTGGCCACTCTATACATTAGCTGCTCTGGATGGCAAGGTTTGCCTTCTTGAGGCAAACCGTTCATGTCCATGTGGACATGGAATGAGCTCAAGTTACACCACTGGCAGCTCCTCTGTGACTCAACAGAAGCTGAAAGCAAAGCCTAAGAAGTTAGGTGGGTCCGATGAGGATTTCTTTTAAAGTCTACCCCGATCTAGGTCTCTGAAGTACATCATCTCCCTGATATTGAGAAACTTCATCTCTCTGTCCCATTCCTTTCAACCTTCTCCAAATGTTTGGATTAAGCCTGCAAAACTTGGATTAACAGAAATATCTTATTTATGAAATGTTTAAATATATTGCCAATGTATGTTTTATTAGAACTATTTATGCTTAAAAATTAAGGATGGCTATGTTTTCCAGTTCAGCATGTAATGACATTAGAAGATGCCAGTGTATCTTAATAACAAATAAGAAGATGAACCATCCGTGAAATCAACAATTCTTCTGAGACTGGTAAGAGAATTGAGGTCATAAGGCAAATTGCTGCCCCCAAAGTTGGAGAGAGAGGTGGATACTGAGAATCAACAATTTACTGGGGCAGAAACATCCCCAGGAACCAGTGCTGGGGTAGGACAACTTAAATTGTTATTGACAAATTGCTGGAGGCTAGGTGTGAACAAATCCAAGAGTTTAAAACTCCAGGTGAAGTCATAGGGACATCCCACATTTTTGTGAGATCTGTTTTCAGAAGAAACTAGTTAACCAGAGCCTAACCTAATAGAAATGCTAGGAAAAATAGATGAATCCACTATTATAATTGGAGACTTCAGCACCACTCTATCAGATATAGACAGATCCAGCAGGGAGAAAATCAAAAGAGATAGATTTGAACTCAACATTACTATCAGTCAGCTGGATATAATGAGCATCCATAGCCTATTTTATCTAACAGCAGACTGAATGTTATTCTCAAGTTCATACGAGATATTCATCAAGATAGACCCACATTCTAGACCATAAAACACACCTTAACAAATTTAAAAGAATAGAATTTATACAAAGTCTGCTTGTAGACCACAGTGGACTTAGAAATCAATGACAGAAGGATAACTGGAAAATACCAAAACACATAGAAATTTAAAAATATATTACTAAGTAACACAAGTTAAAGAAAATAATCTCAAAAGAAATAGAAATTTTAAAATATTTAGAAAATGAAACACAACTTATCAAAATTTGTGAGATACAGGGAAAGCAGTTCTTACAGGAAAACTTACAGCATTGAACATATTAGAAAGGAAAGGAGATCTAAAATCAATCATCTCAGCTTCCTTCTAGGAAACAGAAAAAGAAGAGCAAATTAAATCCAAAGTGAAGGGAAGAAAAAAAACCTAGTAAGAATCAGAACAGAAATCAATCAAATTGAGAGCAGGAAATCAGTGAAACAAAAAGTGGATAATTGATCAGTAACATCAATAAGCCTGTAGCCAGGCTATTAATAAAAAAAGAGAGAAGACACAAATTACTAATATCAGAACTGAAAGAAGGGACATCACTACAAATCCACAGACATTAAAAGGATAATAAAGAAATACTATGAACAAGTATATGCCCACAAATTTGATAGGCTAGATGAAATAGATTAATTCCTTGAAAGACATGATCTGTTAATACTAACACAAGAAGAAATAGACAATCTGAATAGACCTTTCTCTACTAAAATAAGTACAAGTAGGGAAAAAATTATATCAATTTTCTACACCCTCTTCCAGACAGTAGAAACAGAGGGAGTATTTCCTAACTCATTCTATTAGGCCAAACACATTATAAAAAAAGAAAACTACAGACCCAAAGCTTTCATGAACATAGACATAAAAATTTTCAACAAAATATTAGGGAATAAACTCCAAAATATATAAAAATAATTATATATCATGAACAAATGGGATTTACCACAAATAGATGGGGTGGCTTAACATTTGAAAATTAATCAGTATAATTCATTCATATCAACAGGCTAAATAAACATAATCACATAATCATATCAATAAATGCAGTGAAAACATTGGACAATATACAACATCTATTCATGAGAAAAACTCTCAGTAATCTAGGAATAGAAAGTTTCCTCAACCTGATAAATGATATCCGCAAGTATTTCCAGCTAACATTCTACTTAATGATGAGAATCTGGAAGTTTTCCCACTAAGACCAGGAACAAAGCAAAAATGTCCCTTCCTACTGCTTCTTCTCCATGTTGTATTGGAAGTACTAGCTAAGACAATATGAGGAGAAAAGAAATAAAAAGTATACAGTCTGGAAGGAAGAAATGCAAATGTCTTTGTTCACAGAAAACATTATTATGGATGTAGAAAATCCAAAAGAATCCACAAAATATCCTGGAACTAACAGATAATTGTAGCAAGATAGCAAAATATAAAGTTAATGCACATAAGCTAATTGATTTTCTGTATACTACCAATTAACAAGTGGAACTTGACACTAAAAAATACAATAACATTTACATTAAAATCCTCAAAATAAAGTACTTAGGTATAAATATAATAAAATAAGTATAATATGTGTTTTTATATATATGCACACATATATATAAACAAAATTGTGATGAAATACATCAGATGATATAAATTAATAGAGGTATTCCATGTTCATGGATAGGAAAACTCAACATTGTCAATGTCATTTTTTTCTCATATTGATCTACAGATTCATACAACCATGATAAAAATCCCAACAAGTTATTTAGTGGATATCAATAAACTAATCCTGAAGTGTTTAGAGAGTGGCAACAGGCCCAGAATAGCCAACACAATATCGAAGGAGAAAAAGTGAAAGGATGATGCTGTCTGACTTCAAGATTTACTATAAAGCTCCAATAATCAAGACAATGTGGTACTGGTGTGAGAACAGAGATATAGGTCAATAGAACAGAACAAAGAGCTCAGAAATAGATAACACAGATACAGTGAGTGACCTGGTTTTTGGCAAAGGAGCAAAGGCAGTAAAATGGAGCAAAGATAGTCTCTTCAACAAGTGCTGCTGGAACAACTGAACATCCACATGTAAAAAAATGAATGTAGACACAGACCAGATACCCTTTGCAAATTAACTGAAAATGTATCATAATCCTAATGTAAAACCCAAAACTATAAAACTTCTAGAAGATAACATAGGAGAAAATCTAGATGACCTAGTGCTGCCAATGACTTTTCAGACATAACACCAAAGGCACAATCCATGAAAGAATGAATTGATAAACTGGGCTTCAATAAAATTAAAGTTTTCTGCCCTGTGAAAGATACTTTCAAGAGAATAAAAAGTGAGGGAAAAAAAATTTATAAAAGATATATATGATAAAGAACTATTACCCAAAATGCATAAAGAACTCTTAAAACTTAACAGTTAGATACCAAAAACCAATAAAAAAAAATAGAGCAATGAATTTAAAGGCACCTCACCAAAGAAAATATACAAAGGGAAAATAAGCATATGTAAAGGTTCTCCGTATAATACATCATACAGGAAATGCAAATTAAAATGAGATACTACTACACATCTACCAGGATGGCCAGAATCCAGAACACTGACATCAAATGTTGGCAAGGATGTGGAACAAACAGAAGCTTTCATTTATTTGCTGGTGGAAATGCAAAATGGCACATGTACCTTGAAAAACTCTTTGGTGGTCTTACCATTCTCTTACCATAAATCTAGCAACTTTAGTTCTTGGTATTGACCCAAAGGAGGTGAAAACTTACACCCACTCAAAACTCTGCATTTGGATGTTTATAGCAGCTGAATTCATTATCATCAAAACTTAGAAGCAATCAAGATATTCTTCAGTAGTTGAATGAATGAATAAACTGTGGTATACCCTGATAATGAAATATTATTCAGCACTGAAAAGAAATGAGCTATAAAGCCATGAAAAAATGTGGAAGAAACTTAAATGTACATTACAAAGTGAAAAAATCCTATCTAAAAAGGAATGGAGAGTATGATCCCAACTATATTCTGGAAAAGGCAAAATTATAGAGACAGTTACAAAATCGGTGGTTGCCTGGGGTTGTGGGGGAGGAAGAAATGACTAGATACAGGATTTTACGTCAGTGAAACTACCTAAACTAGCAAAAGTAGCATCTTCCTGGAATCATTAGTAAAGATTATTAGATACCCGAGCACTTGCTGAAACATCTGCATTAAGACACAAAAATAGAGCTACTCAATATTTGTGGTGTGAAGGAAAGGAAATGTGTTATTTTCCATTAATTCTTGATGTTGAAGCATTCAGTTTTGGTGTCTCCCATATAAAAGGTAAAAGATCTGAGAAATTCATTAGTTTATAAATGTCATTTAAGGGAGAAGAATTTTTAGTGAATGATCATTCACACATCTAATTCAGGCTTATAATTTAAGGAGATGGGAATAGCATCTTCATTTTGGGCAAGTACCTCTGAGAATAAGTACAATATATTAATGACACAAAATCTCAGAATGCATTCTTCTCCCTTTCTCTAGAATGGCTATTATCAATGGATATTGAGGGCTTTCTCCTTTGTATGTTCCTATCTTTATAGATGATATCACAAAGTTTTTCTAATTCCCTCTTTGGTAATTGGGGCTGTTTATAACCCACATGAGTACACCTCCTCCTGAGATGCTGACTCGTATCTTCCCGTCCAGGGGTCAGTCACTGTGGCAGGTCCCTTGAGCTACAGTGTGTTCCAGGCTTCCATCTTTAGACTGTCCCCAGGTGTGAAGGTCAGAGATCTCATTTAGGGAGGGACTCAAGATTTTTCCAAAGTCAGACTGCTTGGCAGTCACTGAAGAGCTCTGGAAGCATCCTTTGTTACAACTTTCATGGCAGGGTTATTTGTTTTACATGTCTGCTAGGTCAATTTTCAACTCTGATAATATGGACTTTCTTCTTGAATATAGTATGTCTAGCACAGTGCTTGGCTCATAATGGTGCTCAATAAATAGTATTTTGTCCCCACAAGCGAGTTACAGAAAAAAATAACTGCAGAGGAATTTTAGAAGAGGGAGAGACTACAATATATAGTGGAGATGAAGATCAGTATGTTTTGTGGATGAGGCTGACTTGAACCAAGGGCCAAGGAGTGGGTTTCTTCATTCATTCAACAGGTGCTGTGGCCTGCTCACCACATTTCAGGTACTGCTAGGAATGGGAATATCATACTGACCAAGAACAGACACAAGAGTTTACAAACAAGCACTTGTGAGGCAAACAAACATTCATCAAATAATCACATAAAAATAATTACATTTACATGGCAAGCAATGTAAACAACCAAAAGGAAAACGGTGAAATAAATTATGTTCCTTTGATTTAATCTTATGTAGTCATTGAAATTGTCTCAACAAATTGTATAATGATTATAATAACACTATTTTAACAGTGGGAAATAAAAATAGAGATATAATCCCTATTTTATAAAAAACCATGCATATTTGCCTATGCTTAGGAAAGTTGATTATATGCCACATTGAACAGTGATTAATCCTGATAATGAGATTTTGAAGCACAGAGCATGTTCTCATTAAGAGTAATGTTTTGCCAGGAGGCAGGTAGATTTGGTTTTCCCTTGTTTGAATTTACGATTAGAGTCTTCGCATGCTTTACATGGGGAACTAAAATTTTAACATATTTTCTCTCTTTTGGTTGTTTCTTTTTTTGTTTCAATGGGGGCGGGGAATAAGATGAAGGTCCCTGAGAGAATAAACTTTTAAATTCTAAATAAAATATGCTTCCAGTGGCATTATCAATGTTATAATGTATTGATAAATTATTACCCTGCATTTAGTCTGAAAGAAGCAAGGAATGTTTGATTTTGCACTAGGAAGAAACCCAACTTTAAGGAAAGTTCATTTCAGTGAATTCTTCCTTTAAATCCTGGATGGATATGACTAATATTACTACTGATCACTGATATCTGGTTCCATTTACCTTCTGAGGTACACTCAGGGACCTGAACCTTACTGACTGCTTGTAGTTCGGCATGCCCATGTGACTAGTTTTGGCCAATGGAGAGGATCCTTTCTGATAAGAATTTACAAAATGCCAAAAAGAGAAATACTGCTTCTGCTCTGCCCTGTGAGGCAAGTGCAGACACACTTGCTGAGATGAGGACTCCTTCAGCTTGGGTCCCAGAGTCACTACTGAGCAGAGACCCTCCAACCCTATTCCCCCTCCCACCTATGGCCACCCCAGGTCCATGCTGGACATGTGACTTAAGTAAAAGATACATCTCGGCTGTGGGAGCCACTGAAATTTGGAGCATTTGGGGCTACCCCACATAACCTAGCCTATCCAGAATAACACAGCAGGCAACTCAGCTCCTGACAGGCCCTGGCTTCCCCAAAGCTCAAAATAGCCTTCTAAAGACTCAAGTTCGCTCTTAGGACAGATTTCCATGTTGCTGCCACTTTCCACACACTGTGAACTTTCTTTCAGAACAGAAAGCAACATTGTGGGGCACGTTGCATGAAACGCCTGGACAATGAGTTCCTTCTGTGATTTCTAAAGACTGTATTTAGTGCCAAATACCCGTATGACAGATGAAAAATTCAACCAAACATCTATGTGTTCTCAAATAGCATCTGGATACTTGATATTAGATAACACATCTGCTCAATTGCTGGATTTGGAAAATTTTCATGGAATATTTAGCATGTCCATAAATAGGTCTAAAGTCAAGGATTCAGTCTGAGTTTGGGAATAGAAATCCTATGTTTGGTGAAGTGGACCAGAGATAGAGTTGAGCAAAAGCAGATTAGATGTTTTATTAAATGCTTTGTGGCTTTAAAAGGGGGAGAATCCAGGCTCCTCCCTCAAGAGATATCCCTTAAAAATACATTATTACTGACATACCACTTTCTTTTCGAAATACTAATTTTCTCTTTCAAAATGCAAATAGTGCTGAGGTGGTCACAGCACTTTGTCATACATATACTTGAAAATCATTGAAGAAAAGGATGTTTAGGTGAGCTAGGGCAGGCTGTGAAGTAGGAAGTGGGTAAGTAGAGAAAAATATGAGGAGGAAGAAGCATTTTCAGGGAGTGGGAAAGAGGTCCTCAAATGGGGGACCCTGAGATCTCCCAAAGTTCTTTTCTTCTCTACACGGAAGACTCTTTTTTTTTCTCCTAAAATGGGATTTTAATTAAATATGTGCAAGTGAATTCTGGAATGAGAGAGAGAGAGAGAGAATTCATGGTCACAGAATCTATATGTAAGGTATGAATTGAGAAAATTCAACATTATCCTTGAAGATGAAAGATCAACATTACTTTAAAAAAAAAACATCAAATCTCATAGGCTTATTTGGGCCTGTTTTACACATGAAATAATACTTCAGTGGTGGCCAATGATTTCCACTTGTCATGTTCTGTTTTCCATAAAGTGATAACTTTAGCAAGGCAGTGGCTGTACCCCTGGTTCCATCCCTCCTCTCCCAAGCGAGGAGTCCTGGCCTGCTTCTTAATTGTCAGTCTTGTGTCTTCCTGATGTCAGCTGCTTTTGTTATGGGAAATGCTGCTTCATTGCTGTTGGCTTCACCATAGAATCACAAAATGCTTCAAGGTCACATTCAGTGCCCTCTGGAACTGAGGTGGAAGTGGAGGAAACCCAATTTCCTGCTAGAATCAGTGGAGCTTCTGGTACAAAAGGTCACTGTTGGCTATAACATCTTGTGTGGCTCTGGAACTCACTGAGGGAATTGGGCCAAGCAGACATGGGTGTGGAGCAAGAATTGGCCTTCCACTAATTTACTTGGCCTCATATTGATGAATAATAATGACTTACATGTCACAGATTTTTATCTGATGAAAGCATGAAGAGTTTTAAATCCCCATACTCCCATCAACCTCTATGCAGCTAACTGAAACTTAAAACAGGCATTGTTCCTATTGTTTCTGTTATGGTTTAGGAGGGATGTTTAATAAAAAAATGTGCAGAAATATCTGGAAAGAGATAACATTTCAACTCTCATGATTATGATCAGATTCCTGCATCTAACATCCCTTCCTTCAAATCATTGAAGATGAATGCTCAGAATGATAGATTTACATTGTATCTCTCAATGTAGGTAGTCCAATCTCATCACTGGTAACAAATACTAAAACTTCCAAAGACCTATTCTTCTTCCCCCATCCTTTTTTTTCTCCTCATGAGCAACCCACAGCTGACTTTAGAGAAAAGCTGGTAATAAATTTGTTATGAGAGCAAACAATTTTGTTTGCATGTTTGTTTGTTTGTTTGTTTGTTTTGTAGCCAACGTCAACATCAATTCCTCTACCTGACTGATGAGTGTCCTGTTACTTTGGATGTTCAGCCTCCGGTGGTGTTGTCACCTGTGTTCATCATTTGACTTTCTGCCTACATTGGGAGAAACATATACTTATGCTTCTTGGGTTCCTACATGTCTGGCTGGGTGTGCCAAGAATGTAAGGCCATCCCTCATGTTTTTTTTTTTTTTTTTTAATACAGATGGTAAACTGGGAGATAAGTAATGTATCCCTTCTTAGAGAAAGAACAGACTGGTTTGCTTTTTGCTAGAAAAGCTGTGGATCTCCAAGCTCCACTGATGCTTGCTCTATTGTGAATGAGAAAGTCCTTTGTTTCTGACCCAGGATCTCATGTTTTCTGCTAAGCAACCAGAAAACTGTTATAGGCTAATTTTGTAGCTTATATATGGAATAAAACCAAAACCAGGTCCAGCAGCCTATATTACCTGAGTTGTTTTTATATACATGCATTCTTCACCCCAATAGTAAGCCTTTTCAGATCAAGAGTCTGAGTCCTCTTTGCATCCTCTTTGGTAAAGTGGTAGCAGCTATTCAGTTAGTGTCCACTGGCCATGATGATGAGATGAGCTTATGTCATGACAGGGTGAAATTTTGGCATCAAGAAAACAAGGAAATCATTGTGGCAACTTGTAATGCCTTAAGAAAATGCCACATCCTCTTTGCTCGTGTCCTACTCATGCTAACTTATGATGTAGGTAATACTCTTTTGTGGAGAGGTTCTTCTGTAGGGAACAGATGTGGAGAATTACACTGTAACGTGGAGGTGCTGAAAATATTGCAGACATGGTTACTCAACCCTTCTGTCTCTACCCCAGTGACAAATAGCTTCAGACAGAATAGTCATTTGTCATGAAGAAGAAAGGCTCACTTCAAGAAAACAAAATAACAGAGCTGTTATTTCTCTATATTTTCGCAGTAATACATTTTTTTCTCCTTTACCATTTACTGAGAAGGAAGTGGCAACTTTGTTTGTACTAAAAACGATCAAGTAGCTGTCTGAAGAGCACAGCAGGTACAGAGATTCTTTGAGTAATTCATTTGTCTTTTGGAGGTAGAACACACTCATTTCTCTACCAAGTATATATACAAATCAATTTT
This sequence comes from Anoura caudifer, assembly GCA_004027475.1. Classification (NCBI taxonomy): domain Eukaryota; kingdom Metazoa; phylum Chordata; class Mammalia; order Chiroptera; family Phyllostomidae; genus Anoura; species Anoura caudifer. Next base: position 56,210 of record PVKU01007429.1, read on the forward strand.
CCTCCCAATTTAAACAGACATACTTGTAATGCTAAAAGATGAACAAATGTACTTGCATTATACTAAGTCTATGCCTTGTGAGGCATTCCCAGAAGAGCTGACTCTTTGGTGTGGCTGCCATGAGAACTCATCTGTCAGACCTCCTCCCACTGCAGGGACCCTAGTTGACCTAAAACCCCAGCTACCTGGCTCTGAAATCCATCGCCACATTTGCACCAAAGCCACACTCCCCATGTGTTGCTCTCAGTCACTGAGTGTGGCAGGAATACTATGGCAGTCTCATCCCTGGGGTATGCGGGGCTCTTCTGATGAGGGGTTGTGGTTGAGGACTCCTCAGCAACCTTGTGGTACTTACCGTACAGGTCACTGTGGTCCAAGACACTTTCACCTGCATGCCCTTTCCTCTATTTCTCACTTGGGGTCAGACATGTGTTACAGTCTAATGGCTCTTCTAACCTCCCCTCAGCTCGCTCTGCATTTCCTCTCACAGAAAACACAACCCATTGGTTGAGTTGCATTTTATGAACATCTGGGTCTCCCTTTTCACAAAGAAACAGATCTGAGCCCAGCTCACAGTATGGGTTCGGTGTGTAATTAGGGAGCGGAATGTCAACCCATTCTCAGTCACTGGCTATTTAACAGGGAAGCACTTGGACCTTTGGTAAATTAGACCCTACCAGTGGAATTGTGTTTGTTTTTTTGTCTGTCTCTTACTGCTGAGAAACAGTGTTGTCCTGACTGGTATGGCTCAGTTGGCTGGGTGTCATCCTGCAAACCAATAGGTGGCTGGTTTGGTTTGGTCAGGGCACACGCCTGGGTAGTGAGCCAGGTCCCCGGTTGGGGCATGCAGGGGAGGTAGTCCATCGATGTTCCTCTCACACATCACTGTTTCTCTCCCTCTCTTTCCTCCCCCTTTCCCCTCTCTCTAAAAATCAATAAACAAAATATTTTAAAAGGAGTTAAAAATGAAATAGTGCTAATTATAAAATTATATGTTTCCTACAATACTCTTTAAAAAACAAATAATGATTCAAGCCAGTCAATTGAGTCTTTAAATTTGAAATTATGACTACTTTCTGCGAGCACAGAGGCAGATCTCACCTCTGACTTTTCCCTCAAGGTCCTTCCGGTGAGAATGACCAATTCCACATCCCATTCTCTTCAGTATGTTGCAGCATTGTCCTTATCTCAACATACTCTGCCTCATGCTGGGTTTGTTAAGATCCATCACAGTAATTTGTGTTTTTGTGTGGAAAACCACCCTGTCCTCCCCTGGGATTCACGAGCCTTCCGCTAAAGACATGGGAGTGCTAGAGACTGAATGTCTGGATTCCTTCGAAGTGACAGCGGGAAACAGGTTCTGGCCTTTCATCTGGACATCTGTAGAGCTAGCAGGTGAAGAGAGAGGCTTCCGACTGCTGCCAAATTTCCCTTAGCTTTCATCCCTTCACTCTTGCCTGCATCTGTGTGTCAAATTGCACTGGAGATACAGAAGCAGATTAGAGAATGTATTTGCATGCAACAGTATATCAAATGATCGTATTATGCTTTTGCAAAAACAGTTGTGTGGAAATATTGGTGTGCTTTCAAAATATTATGACATAGCCCCTAATAAATGCATTCACCTATATTTACTTGCCAGCTGCTATGGAGTAAGTTAAATTGGCTAATCCCTAAGTTATGGAGTAGTGAGATTCGGTGAGCAACTTCTCATCGTCAGGTGAGGCAAGGTTTGAATGTACACCTCACCTGTACCTTTTATTCCTGCAAAATGTAATAGCTCACTGTTGGATGTATGCAATTTTACTGGACATAATTAAACATGATTTGAGCTTGACTTTTAAAGTCATTGTATCAGAAACCCTATATTCTTATGGTTATTTGCACTGTTTCATGTAAGAAGTTTAGCATCTCCCTATGCCCCATGGGAAGGAGCTCAGCAGTTATTTCTGAGGTTCTTCACTGGTCCATGTGTGCATGTGTGGTATACAGCCACCTACTCTACTATTTGTCATCATGGGGATGCCTTAAATTGTCAGTGGGGCCTGCAGCTTCTACAAGTAACCAGGCAAGAAGCATAATACTCTTCCCTTGGCTTTCAGGTCCCCTCCAAACATGGAATTCTACCTTTCTCTCTTGCTAGGAATCAGCCTAGGAGGTAAGCACAGATTTTGTTTCTGTGGGATGCCCCCTGATCTAAAATCTTCCTTCCAGTTCCTTTCCTCTATTCATCTTGAAGCATTTTATCAAGTATGGGGAATTGGTGTGTGTGGATGACAGGCTATGTAAGTTGTACCTGATTGAACCTTCAAATATTTTTCTTCTTTTAGGCTGGAATCTAGTCTTCTGCACATACAAACAGAATTGCTGTTAACTTTCTTCTCTGCTTTCTTTATTACTTTCCACAATTGAGAGCAATCATGGATGCCCCATCCAATGGAGATAAAATTGTATGTGAGTTTCTGGGTTCCTACAATAACCCACATGTCACCCTGCCACCTGTGTCAAGATAAAATCTTCAAAAACAAATAGATAACTCACACCATATGCAAACTTAATTCAAAATGTAGTAACAACATAAATATAAAAACTAAGCCTGAAAACTCTTAGACCCAAGCATAGCAGTTCATCTTTATAAGCTTAGAGTTTTATGGTTTTAGTTCTTTTATTTATGTTGGCAGTGAATTCTTAGATCTGACACCACCAACACATGAGCAATGAAAGAAATGATAAATTGAACTTTACCAAAATTAAAAGCTTTTGTGCATCAAAGGACATTATCAAAAAAAGTTAAAAGACAACCTACAGCATAGGAGAAAATATTTACAAAAAATTTATCTTCCTTGGGTTTAATATCCAGAATATATAAAGAACTCCCAAAAACTCAACAACAAAAAGATAAACAATAAAAAATGACCAACGTCTTTCATAGATATTGGTCCAAATACATACAATATATACAAATAGGCAATGCACTCATGGAAAGATGCTCAATATCACTAATAATTATGACAACACAAATCAAAACAATAATGATTCACCAATTCACACCCACTTGGATGGATAATATTTAGAAAAATGGAAAATACATGCTGATGAGCATGTGGGGAAATTAGAACTGTCATTCACTGCTTGTGGGAATGTAAAATGGTACAGCTTCTGTGGAAAAGTTTGATGGGTCCTCAAAAGGTTAAATATAGAATTACCAAAAGACCCAGAAATTGCACTCCTAGGTATGTACCCCGCATCATTAAAAACAGGGGCTCAGACAGATTCTGGTATGCCAATGCTCATTGCAACATTATGCACAATAACTAAGAAGTAGAAACAACTGAAGTGTTTGTCAACAGAAGAATGAATAAACAAAATGTGTTACATATATATGATGGAATATTATTAAGCTATAAAAAAGAAATGAAGTTCTGATAAATGCTACAACATGGATGAACCTTTAAAATATTATGCTAAATGAAATAATGCAGACACAAAAGAAAAATATAGTATGATTCTACTTATATAAAATAGCTAGAATAGGTAAGTTCATAGACAGAAAGTGGATTAAAGTTTACCAGGAGCTGGGGGAGGGAGAGGAGAATGGGGAGTTATTACTTAATGATTACAGAATCTCCAAAACTTTTGAGGATGATGAAAAAGTTTGAGAAATTGGCAGTGGTTATGGTTGTACAGCATTGTGAATGTTATACCAAGAGACCAGCAGATTTGAAAGATGGGTTTAAGTGTTCATTTCTGACAAGTGGACATAGAAATAGTATTTCCCAGGAAGATAATTGGGTGATTGTAAGAGATGAAATGGAGACAGCAGTGTTTCATACGAACCACGCGAAGGAAGGAGCACTGCGTCCTTTCTTTGGTAGGTTCCTGTTCCTAGAAGGGAGTTCTCTGAAAGAGGCGGAGGAAAGGCCCCTTGAGCCACGTTGTCACCAACAGCTGATTAAGACAACTCACACCAGAGGGTACTTGGTGGAAGTGTCCCATTAACTTTTGCTAGTGTGTCTTTAGGAAGTTAAAAAATTTCTTTAAAAATATCCATAGTCATGTATGCTTGCTTTAGGTGCTAAATCTTATTGTCTTTGTTAATAAGTTGATTACTTTTTGGTCAACTTTTCTTCCTTGTTTTTTTTTTGTTTGAAGTTATTAATAGGATCTACTAATATTTTAAGTAACAACTTAATTCCTGCTTGAATGATTACTCTGAACAGAACTAAAACTGTAATGGTGTAACATTTTTCTCCAGGGAAATTTGAAATCCTTGGACTTATTTCTGCTTTAATTTGTCTTGCAATCTTAACCCTTTTTGGAGGATAAGGGAGGTGGTAGATCTGGGGATAAATAGCGAAAATGCGTCAAACACTTCAAAACAGCCCACGTGAGTAACCAGCTCAAGATACTGCCTTTTCATTGCTTTCGCTTGTCCTGCGTGTACAGGGGAAACATTTTGTGCGCACCCATTTATGGTGTGCAACATAAATGTTCTCTGACTAAAAACATGCCGTTCTCTGACTAAAAACTTGTTTAGAGACAAATGGTAAGCATGTGTTTGCCTGAAATCATAATGGTGAAATACTGCTTCTTATAGAATATTTATTTAGTGTCAAAATCTTGTTCTTCTGGGGAAAAAGAGTCATCATCCAAAAAATAGGATAACTTTTTAAGGTAAGTTTTGTTGAAAAGTCATTGACTAAGCACTCAATAACCAAAGTTTTCATGCATTTACATGGCAACTGACCAACACGTTAAAAAGATTTCCGGAATTGTTCTTCTTGATGTTAACAAATGTTTACTTGTAATTTGCAATAATATTCTTGCTAGAAATAAGAAATCATTTGTAGTTCATGTCTGTATAATCATAAAAAGCTTCCATAAATATAAAGCGATGCACTTGAGATAAAGATATGCACACAAAACCACAGTCCCAGAGAATCTCCCAACATTGTCCTGTTGGGGCCTTTGACGGGGACTTAAGGCAAAGAGAGGGAGGAAGGAGATACCTGTTAAGTAGGTGAAGTGGTTACAACATCAGAAATCGGGTGATGATCAACAGAGGAGAGTCCCTTAGATTAGAACTAGGAAGGAAACAGCTAGGGTGAGCATAAAAGAAGAATGGACAAAGGAAGATAAATGAGTACAAAACAAGGCCACACAAAAGGACAGGGAGGGGAGTGTTGGTGCCTTCCCCGCCTGCGCTCAGGTGGGGGGAGCACTGTACCGCCAACTGACAGGGGTCTAGCTTTTCACGCTGCTCCTTCCCTCTGCCACCCCCACGGGTTCACCCTCCAGAATCTATAGGTGTCATGCTCACGTGCCTCTAGTTTCTGCTCCAAAATTGCTGAAGACCAGTATGAGGGCCCCACCATATTCCAGTAAGGCAAACACACCTCAGCTACACAGGGATAAACAGCCTTTGTAGCAAGTGAAATATTTTGGAAGACATTTAACTGTTGCAGTCAAAACAACTTCATCAGCAGCAATTGAACAATTTGAACAGTACTTTACATAGTCTTCGAATAAGGCTATCTGAGGAACAGTGCTTTGTCATTGATTAACTATTCATTTTGCAACTACATGCTTTGTAATACACTCTGACCTACCTCACCTTATGTGGGTTTAGTTAACAACTTTTCAACATAACCTATCTTAAAAAGTTATCCTACTTTTTGGACAATGACTCTTTTTCCCCAGAAGAACAAGATTTTGACACTAAATAAATATGCTATAAGAAGCGGTATTTCACCATTACGATTTTAGGCAAAGGCATGCTTATTGATTTTCTCTAACCAAGTTTTTAGTCAGAGAACAGTATGTGGAACATATGTAAATTGCACACCATAGATGAACGCACCCAAAATGTTTCCTGTGTGTACACAGGACAAGCAAAAGCAACGAAAAGGCAGTGTTTTGAGCTGGTTACTCATGTGGGCTATTTTGAAGTATTTTGAGGCATTCTCGTGGTTATTCAACCTTCATTTTGCCCTAACAGTGTGTTTCTGTGCTGCAGCTGTGAGTGTAGATTTGAGAGCAAGACCACCACGAGACTCACAGAATACGTCTCTCACACCCTTCCACCACCACCTGCCAACCACTACATCTTTTATTATATAACATTTTAAGTATAAAATATACTTATTTACTCAAACTGTTTATTTATGAATTGCAATAACTTATTTTTATTGTTCAATTCATATATTTTTCTAAGAAATTGTTCAGCTATTTAGGCTTTGGGCCCAAACATCATAAATGCCTCATAACTTTTTCCGTTAAATTTAATGGCTTTTCTTTTTCCATTTAATGGCTCTTCACTTGGTGGCAGCACTTACCAAATGAATTAAAATCATTAAGCACAGAAATACATTGGTGGGATAAAAGAGATAAATAAAGTATAGTCTTAGCTTTAAAGGATTTTGCAATCTTTTAGAAAACATGAATATATTTATACCTAAGAGTATATAACACTGAAAAATTCATGTGAACTGCAAAGAAATAGGATTGATTTTTTAAAAATAAATAAGCATATCAGAGATTATACACCAAAATTAGCGTTGTTTCTTTTTTAAAAAATCCCTTAGAAAGTTTACCCTATCATTTCTTCAAAGTATATTTCATTAAAAAAATGAGTTGTGATGATAAAATGATGGGAATGGTATCACTGGCAGATTTGGGATATAAAATGTCTGGACATAGGAATGATGGTCCACAGGAACCCTTTCCATGATTTGCTTAAGGGAGAAAAGTCTCTGTCAACACTTTCTACGTAAGACAACAACAAGGTTCAGAATATCTGATACAAAGGGAGAATTCTGTGGCTCATGCCCTGTTCAGGAAATTAGTCCAGCTCAGCATCCCATAGATGTGGACATTTTGGTAATGAGAAACTACCAGACCCTAAAGGATGTGACTTTGTATAGTGAGGCCAGCAGACTTATTCTCAAAATGAGTCTTTCTCTGCTTAAAACCATTGTGGGCAGATGGTGGTGGGAGTGAGGTAGCCTAATACCTCCCTATGTTCAGCAGAAACAAGCATTTGCAGAGAATATTCATGAGCATTCTAGGATATTTGAAAGGAATTTAAACAGCAAAAGAAGTAGGGCCAATCAGCTCTATGTTTGAGAAGGGTCAACTCTCAGTCACAAACGGTCACCTTATATGGACCAAGTCGAGATTCAGAATAAGTGAGACAGGGCAGCACTGCGCCAGCGCGCAGAACAGAGAGGTTCCGGAAAGGCGCCCCGTTATGCTTCTGGCCAGGCTCCTCAGCATGTCCCATGATGGCACGTTGGTGGTTAGTATCTGTGCCCTGTATAGACACCCTTGTGTATGATTTGCGTATTTTGGTATGTTTATTCCACATATGAGTTTATTTCTACTCAACCAATTTCTTTCTTTGTCGCAAGTTATAAAAGAAAAAAAACTTAAAGGCCTTGTTAAGAGGAGTTTCTTGAACTGAATGGATATTGTGAATGACATTGTATTTCTGAATGTAATGGACATTGTATGTTCTTATATCCTGATTTGCTAACAAGCAGATATCATCATATTGGCCCCCTTATAAACAGGCCCATTATTACATTAACCATGTATGAATCCACTAAGAATTGCACATTGTTAGGGCTTAAAAGTTTTTTTCCCCACCTAGACATATAATGATTTCTTCAGTACTATCCTGCATGTACAGTGGTACCCAAGTACTTGCAGTTGATTCATTCTGGAACTTGTGGTGAATGCTGAAACTGACCAAACAAGCAAGGAATGATGAAGCAGTTTCTCTTGCAGGACAGCATTTGATTCATACAAGTTCTAGCAAGTGCGACAAGTCCCAAGTAAGCACTGAGTGCTGAAACATTGTTTCCTCATCAAAATGTGATGAGTACAGGGTTTGAGGAGTTTGGAAGCTGGCGAGTTCTGAGGTATGAATGTACCTCGTCTCAGCTGCATCACCATTTCTAAATTGACCACAGCAAGGGAATAAGACTTCGTAAGTCCCTGCCAGGGCTGGTTGTTCCGGGTGTCCCTCTGCTGACAGTCTTTGCTCTTCTCTGTCCTCCCCCAAGAAGCTGACTGGGAAGGTCTGCAACATTCAGGCTCACCTGCCCTCTGGTGTTCCGCCGACTGTGACGAATGCAATGCAGGAGATTGGAGAGTGAAAGCAGGGACAGGTTAGGGTATTACTCCTGCTGCTTCCTGCCTGGTTTGGCAGCGTCTGCATTGCTTTACCAGATGGCCTCAGCTCTTGTCAGCTGGCTTCCCTCCCAGGGTTCCAGCTCTTGCCAGGCTCAAGGCCAGCTCCCTCCCTTGTGCCTGTAGTTCCAGGAGTAGTAACAGGTCTTCCTGCTGCTGCATCAACATCCTTTGTTGGCTCTTCATCCTCTGCAACCAGCCCAACATCAAACCATCTGCAATTCTCCTTTTTGAATGAGCTGCCTTTTTCTTGCCTGAAACACTATGTCCCATAAATTATTTCACTTAATTGCCACAATACCCCTGTGAGAGGTATCACTGTAAAGGTCACCAAAAAAGAGTATACCTACTAACACTTGTAGCTTACATTTAAACCTATGTTTGACTGACTATAAGCCATTTCTCTTTTCACAGTATATAATTTCCTTCTAGAAGGAAGTGCCATCATCCATAAATTTACTATTATTATTCCCACCTTGCAAATGAGAAACTGAGAATCCTAACGATGTACCTCTGCCCGCCCCCCAAACACAGCTTACTGTCCACATTATTGTGATTCTATTCTGCCACTGTCTTCTTTATTGCGATGTCTTAACTATTTCAGGAAATTTTTATCCAGAGAGATAAACATTAAAAATAACTTTAATGTTCCTTTCAGGAACTTTCTGAAAAATTTATTTTTAATGAACATAAGACTGCTTTACTTTTTAATTATAACATCAAACAGCTTTTTTTCTAAGACTCCTCCATAATCTTACATCAAAACCCTCATTTTGCTGTGCCCACCAATCCTAAGGTGTTCTATTGTAATCTTACCCAATCCTAAACAAGCCCTAACCCTTGTCTTGAAAGATTTGCCTTAAGCCATACCATCAAACCTCATAAATATCAACTTTGCTCTCTCGTCTTCAACATGCTACTAATTCATTGTGAAAGCAGTATTCTCCCTTACTGAGGTGAGCAATAAATTCAGACTTAAATAGGTTATTCTGGTGATATTTTCAAGGATTCAGCATTTGACAACACTAACATTTACCGAACTTCAATAACCGCTGATGTTTATCCAGACAGGAAGAAATGGAGCTGAGAATGAAGCCCAGGTAGCCTGACCCTGGAACCCCATCATACACAGCACACTATTTTGCCTCCAGTAAGCTGTAACGTCAAAGGAAAACATAGAAATTACCCAGCACAAATATTGCTAGTTGTCTCTAATGTCACGAGGACAAGAGCATTAATATCTTTTCAGCTATTCAGAAATAAAAATTAGTCTTTTCATCTTCCAAAGCTTGACTTTTAAGGATTTTGTTACTTAGATTTACAAATATGTCATGCAGGTAATTAGCAAAATTAATAGAATTTCTCTATAGTATTATCTTGTCACATGAAAATGTTGTGTTTTATCATTACCAAACTGAAAAAAGGGACTCCCCAGAGTACTTATTTCTGACTTGTTTTCACTGTGTGGCATAGGTTATTTTATCGCCTAAATAGAGCATAATTTTACTTAAAAAACATAAATGTTACAATAGAAGTAGATACTTTAACATTGCACATTTTTAGTCTCCAGATGGCAAAGGATGCAACTTACAGAAACTAGAGTGAGAATTAAGAATTTTAAATTATACATTTGAAGGTAATCATGGAAATAGGAACTATAAATATAACTAAAAGGAATCAAGAAAATTTCTAGAAAATTCTGGAAGTGAATTCTCTTCCTCTTCTTGTTTACTTTGTTTTTCATGGTAATCTGTGTCCTTTAGGGACTCAATAAACCTGATGCAAACATTTAATGTTTAATGTCCTTCTAGCCTTGTGTACGGAGAACAGCTCTCTAAGCAAACTGAACTGACTCTCCCAATTAATGGACTCTCCCATTCCTCCGTCCACCACGCTGGCTGACTCCCACAGCAAACTGATCCTCAATGTTGCTGTACCTGCTGCTCCACATTCAGTCCATGTACCTGTGCTCCCACCAGTTGAGTTGAATGCTTCCCTACACTCAGTTCTGTTTAACCCCAAACGTGGTCAATGTAATAATACAAAGCTACATATGGCTTAAGATGACAAGTTTTGTGGTAATGTGAGGGGCAGGTAGACAAAAAGCAAGATGGCTCATGTCTTAGAACCCTGGAAGAACTTGGGAACTCTGAAAGATCAAAGATCAGGAAACTTTGAAAGATCAGTAGAACCTCTGTTTATGAAACTGGAAAATGTTGCTGTGAAAACTAAATCAAAGAGTTCAAAAACCAAATTATTTTTCAAAAAATGGTATCAAATTAAAACCCTGTGACAGAATTGGAAAAAAACTTTCAAGATCCAGAAAAATTTTTGCTCTTAGATTTTAAGTTCTTTTTCTTACTTAAGGAAACAGACACTAGAAAATGTAGAAGGTGAATTAGCAGTTAATGCTTTGTGCAAAAGAACATGTAGAACTTCAATCACCAGATTCACACACAAAGAAAAAGCTTTGGGTCTACTACAAAAGATTGGCAAATGAGTATGCATTTATATTGTATGTTTGAAGTAAAATTAAAAGTTCAAGGTCTCTATGTATGTATTTTATGATTACCTAATATGACTGAAATTTTTTGTTGAAGCAACTTTGATGGTTAATTTTCTGTGTTGTTTTGCTGGGCCTTGGAATGCCCAGGTATTCAGTCAAACATTACTCTGAGTCAGAGTCTGTCTGTGAGGCTGATTTTTCAATGAGATTAACATTTGAATTTGTAGATGGAGTAAAGCAGATTGCTCTCCCTGATGTGGTGGACCTCGCCCTGTCAGTTGAATGCTTGAATATACCAAAAGGGCTGACTCTTCTGCAAGTAAGAGAGAACTCCTTCTCCCTGACTACTGAGCTGGGATAATGGCCTTTTCATGCATTCAGACTCAATCTGAAACATCCGCTTTTCTTGTGTCTCAATCCTTCCAGCTTTCAAAATGGAACTACACCAATAGCTCTGCTAAATGTCCAGCTTGCTGATTGAGTATCTGGGGAGTCATACTTGAACATTTATGATACGGCAAAAGAGGAAGAGCAAGCAAAGAAGACTTGAGGACTAGATGATGAAATAAGAGAAAAAAACAGGAGAATGTGGAATCATTTTATTTCAAAAAAGAGAATTTCAAGGAGTGGCCAGTTATATTAAATGCCAAAACATCAAGAATGATAAGGTTGAGGCAATTCTCAATGTATACAGCAATATGGAGATTGGTTGTGACCTTGACAGAAGTAATTCTACTGGTATGATAAGAATGAAAACCAGATTATAAGAACTGAAGAGAGAATTGTGCCCCTAGTTAACAAGGTATATTGAATGCAAGTGTTTACTTCTGTTCCTTTTCACAACACCATTAAAAAGACAGCAAAAGAAGTTTTTTTACATGAAGCAATGAACCCAGAAGATCACAACTAAATGGCAGAAAGCAGCAGATGAGAGATTTCAACATGCTTTTGAAAGATGGAAAATGGATAGAAAAGGGATAACCTACTTACTTATTAGTCTAGAAAATGTGCAAGTGAATGCAGTAATGTGAGGGACCGGCAGACAAAAAGCAAGATGGCTCTTGTCTTAGAATCCTGGAAGAACTTGGGAATTCAGGTATCAGAAAACCTTGAAAGATTAGTTGAACATCTGTTTATGAAACAAGTCCTCACATCTGCTTCTTTGATTTCCAGCTGGTGTGGGCTACCTGTCCTCATACCAGCAGAAGATGGAAGGATCCTCACTTTCTGGAATGGTTGAATCTTTCTCCAAACAATGATGAGAATGCTCCCAGCCTCACTTGTACACACCATGTTAGAGAATAGAGGATACCCTCCAGGGACAACTGACTAGCCTGAGATTTAAAAAAAATAGAGATACTTACATTTGTGTACCCCTCAATGAATAATCCAGATTACTTTCAAGTGATATTCACCACTGTCTAATCTGCTTATACAAATAGAACTCTTAACATGAAATTCAGGAAAAAATTAAACATACAAAAAACATAGAAAAAACAGAAAATACAACAAGGATAAAAAAACTTCAACAGATATTTTAAAAGAGTTCCAAGGTGATGTCGTACCTACAAAACAAAGGCAGAATGTTATAAAAAGTAAATCATCAAAGTACAAGAATGCTCTTATGGATATTAAAAATATATAAAAACTAAAAGAATCAATAGATTGGTTGGAAGGTCAAGTCAAGAAAATCTTTCCAAAAATAGATGAAAAAGCAATGGACAATAAAAGAAACTTAAGACAACTTTAGGTCCATGTCCTGGCTGGTGTAACTCAGTGGATTGAGCACGGGCCTGTAAACCAAAGGCTCCCAGTTCATTTCCCAGTCAGGGCAATGTCTAGGTTGCAGGCCAGGTCCCAGTGGGAGGCAACCACATATTGATGTTTCTCTCCCTCTCTTTCTCCGTTCCTTCCTCTTAAATCAATAAAATAAACAAATAAAATCTTTAGGAAGAAAGAAGATCTGTGTAGGAGGACCGATATCTGGATAATAAGAGTTTCAGAAAGAAAATAGACAGGAAAAAATGATGGAAATAAAATACAAAAATTCTTAGATCTGAAGGATAGATGTTTCTCGATTAAAATGGACTACCCAGCCATTTAAATGAAAAGAGGCAAATAAGAAAACAAAAGTCTAGCATATTCTAGAGAGAAAAAATGAGGCCATGTCCAAAAGCTAGACTCTGACTGGCTTTCAAAGGAATTATAAACAGTGCCGGGAAGCCTTTGGATCTAAGGAAGAGAATGTTAATACAGAGTGCTCTTAAGAGAACTCTCAGATGTTGAAGGGAAATCCCTGTATGATGGCTGTGCAGCAAGGAAAGAGAGGATGTGGAATGAGTCAGGAGACTTGACTGCAGGGAAACCTGTTGTAAACAAAATTGAAAGGCATTGTTCCCTCTAAGACCCCTCCCCCACATACAGTGCCACAATGTAGCAATGTGGATTGCCCTCACTCTGGCAAATACCTAAGGCTCCACCCTTTACAATGTAACAGGCACTAGGAGACAAAGAAATATGGCCCAAATGAAAGAATGGATCAAGGCTCCAAAAATAGATCTAAGCAATGAGGAGATAGCCATTCTATCAGATGCAGAGTTCAAAATGCTGGTAATCAGAATGCTCACAGAAATGGTTGAGTATGGTCACAAAATAGAGGAAAAAGTGAAGGCTATGCAAAGTGAAATAAAGAAAAATATACAGGGAACCAACTGTGAAGGGGAGGAAACTGGACTCAAATCAACAATTTGGACCAGAAGGAAGAAATAAGCATTCAACCAGAACAGAATGAAGAAACAAGAATTCACAAAAATGAGGAGAGGCTTAGCAATCTCCCAGACAACTTTAAACTTCCCAACATCTGAATCATAGGGATGCCAGAAGGAGAAGAGGAAGAGCAAGAAGTTGAAAACTTATTTGAACAAGTAATGAAGAAGAACTTCCCCAATCTGGCAAAGGAAATAGACTTCCAGAAAGTCCAGGAAGCTCAGAGAGTACCAAAGAAGTTGTACCCAAGGAAGCACACACCAACACACATCATAATTACATTACCCAAGATTAAAGATAAGGAGAGAATCTTAAAATCAGCAAGAGAAAAGGAGACTGTTACCTACAAAGGAGTTCCTATAAGACTACTAGCTGATTTCTCAAAAGAAACCTTACAGGCAAGAACGGGTTGGAAAGAAATATTCCAAGTCATAAAAGTCAAGGACCTACATCCAAGATTGCTCTATCCAGCAAAGCTTTCATTTAGAATGGAAGGGCAGATAAAGTGCTTCCCAGATAAGGTCAAGTTAAAGGAGTTCTTCATCACCAAGCCCTTATTATATGAAATGTTAAAGGGACTTCTCTAAGAAAAAGAAGATAAAAAATACAAATAGTAAAATGACAATAAACTCACAACTATCAACAACTGAACCTAAAAAAGCAAAAACAAACTAAGCAAACATCTAGAACAGGAACAGAATCACAGAAATGGAGATCACATGGAGGGTTATCAGTGGAGAGGGGAGGAGGGAGAATAGAGAAAATGTACAGGTATGAGAAGCATAAATGGTAGATAAGATAGACAGGGGGAGGTTAGGAATAGTATGGGAAATGGAGAAGCCAAAGAACTTATAGGTACAACCCATGGACATGAACTAATGGAGGGGAATGCTGGTGGGAGGTGTGTGCAGGGTGGAGGGGAGTAAAGGGGAGAAAAAAATGGGACAACTGTAATAGCATGATCTATAAAATATAGTTTAAAAAATAAAAATTAAAGAAAGAACTCAGGACCAACAGGAAGGCAGGCAGTCAATGAGCCTGGCCCCGGCTTAGACCACGGTACAGGGGGCCTTGACCAGTGGCTGTTTGTTCCTCAACTTCTAGTGAAGCACATGGAAGAGGACTATGTGATGGTGGAAGCATGTGCTTGAGCTACCCAACAGAGATTATCCCCACCTACAAAATACAGACTTCTCTCAAGTGTATTTATTTAGTTTTTGAAAGCTTTTTTATCTGTGACCAACAATTTTATTGAGAATTTTTCTAAGGTGGGAGACTGCTTTATAGGCATGATGAGTCTACAAAAGACATTAGTTTCAACAATTGCAGGCTATGTTGAATAGTACTATCATACAGCACAGGCTTTCAAGCAATTGGTTGTTGTTCTCCTTTGTGACAAATCTACTATTTCTGTGATTTAGGTGTTGGATTTATTTTCTTAGCAAATGGCACCAGAATGCCTTTTGGGGAGGAAACTACCTTTGAGGAAAGGCATTGATGAGCTACTGGATAGCTACTGCGGGGTGTGAGCTTCACCAGAGTCAAAGCCACCAAAGAGGCTGGTTAAATGGCCATTAAGAGAATTACAGAGGCAAGTGAGGGAACCAAAGAAGAGAGGGAAGAGGGCAGAGGATAGGAAAAAGAAGTGCAATGTGTGCTGAGTGAAAGGAGATAAAAGAGCCAGGGGGAAAAACAAGGTGGCTGAAGAGTTTTCTGTGAAGAGGATTGTTGAAGACTCAGCAAAAACCGTCTGCATTCCTGCAACTAAACACACTCTTCTGCTGGATGGTCCCAGAGCACATCGTACAGTGGACCACACTCACAATGGGTGTCCATGATGACTTGAGAAAAGGCCTGGGTCAATTTGATGCTAAATACACATGGCAGACCCAGAAGTATGAACCCAGAAATGGATTTGGCCCTGTGAAGATTTGTTCTCCAAGAATGGGAAGGCTTCAGATTTCTGCGCTATGCAAAATGAGAGTTCAAGCCTGGACCATTTAGATCTCAGAGGGGTAGGAGACCACCCCCAGTTGATACGGAGATTATACATGTAGCAACACCTCACTTCTGGGAACAAAGTCTTACCTGTGACTTTTTTTCTCTAGTAGCCAGTCCCTTCTCATATTATTTTAACCTAAAGAATGTTCAGTCCAAGCCAGAACTTGGTTTTGACTTAGTTACTTTCAAAAACCCTGTGTGAAATTACAGCTAATGAATGGTATGTTGTGTTTATTTTTTGTGTGTGACTTTCTCATGCTTCAGAAATGAGGCCAGTTCCTTATTAAATAAGGCTTTTGAAATGTCTGATTCCATTATGTGCAGTGTGTACCGTTTCCATTATTTTGTGATGCTTAATATCACCTTAAGAACACTGTTCCTATGTTCCACATATATGCTATATTTGTTCCTCTGTCCACACTCTCGATATACATAGTTTTTCCTGTTACCTATTATCCAGTTTCTCTTTCTTGTAGCTTGAAATTTCATTTATTGGCAGCGGGCCATCATGGCACAGAAGTGAAATTATAGCTTAACTGATCTTCTATTTCCTTTTCCTACTTCTTGTGCTTCACTGTCATTTTTGTTTAACCAGACTAATTTTCTTTTCTGCTGACTATCATAGATTAAATTGAAAGGCTCCTTTGTGGTAGTCCAAAGATTTTCCATAGTTAGCATTGCTTCCCTGCACTTCTGATCGAATTAGTTCCCATAACGAAAGTCATCTCCATTAACATGAGCTAATTAAGAAAAAACAAAACACAACAAACAGAAGACATCATTTTACTTTTTCTTTGTCTCCAATATCCAGGCTTGATTTTTAAATAAGCTGATGGTTATCAGTGCATTTACCACAGGCTGTGATAACAGGCATCTTTTCTGAACTAACCCACCATTTATTGGGAAGGTTCCTGCCTGACTTCCAGAATTGGAAGTTAAACCCAGTTAATGAATCTTCCTAGAGCAGAATGAGCAACGTCAAGCATAATTTCACAGAATGAGCAATGTCAAGCATAACTTCTAATCTCCCTATCTCAGGATTCAGTTCATTTGTGAAAAGAACACAAAAATCCCATTAAACCACCACCAGTTAATGTTCTTAAATAACATAATTATTAGAATCTGCACATAGCTGAGATAATGATAAAAGATAAAGGAAAAAATAAAATACCACTTCTCTAGTTTTCACATGGTCAACAGATACACTTACTCTCTATTTTTTTTTTTTTGAAAAATAAATTGAAACCACCAGAAGAGACTCCCTCATTCCCCTTGTTAAAAAACAAAATTCAACCAACTGAATACGAAGGTCTAATTTTTCATCTTAGCACTTCAGGATTCAGGCAGCACCCCACCTAGCAACCGGAAGGGCACTCCAGGGGTTGTACGAGAAGGAAGGTTTTTATGGAAAAGAATGGTGCAGCAAGGAAGCTATTAGCAAAAGAAGAGAGAGGATTATTTTTAAACTAGGACATCTTTTGTGGGGAAGGAAATGGCAAGTGTTTTTATCATGCACACTCCTTCTTTCTATGGAGGTGGTGATGGGGAATGGAGAAGGCCCATGTGCCAGATTATATCATTGGTATTGACTAGAAAATCCCAGACTGTTTGATTATGTTTCTGGGAGAGGAAGAAACAGCAATTAGGTCAGGTATTATCTAGGTTTGGTATCAAGCACTTTAAAACTAGTGATGTCATTTTGGGCCCGTGGTTTTCTCTTTAACACCCTGTTTGAGCAGTAGACTTGCCAGCCTCTTTCTCCAGCCTTTCCTCCGTTTTCCCAGGGTGTCCGTTTTTTCAAGGGTTGGTGTCTCCACATGCACTTAGGATCCTATCCTCTCTCAACTTTGAAAAAAAAGTAAGCCTACTAAGTGTTTCCTTCTTTGCCTGTATTTTCAGTTTTGATTCATCCCATCAACATTTAAATATGTTCTAGTCCTCCTACAACTATTTTAGCATTGTCCTTCTTTTTATGGTCAATCACTAAAAAGTTCTCTACGTTCACTCACTGCCTCTGTTTTACCATCTTGTTTGCCTCTCCATACCCTCCATCTGGCTTTGAGCCCCGTGATTTCACCAAAATGACTCTCCTCTAAAATCAACAGAGACCTTTATTATTAAGATAAATGCACACTCTGGAGCTTTCATTTCATCTGGTTTCTCATTGCTTTTTGACACAATTTACCATAGTTCCTTCCGTCAAACACAATACCTGTGTCTTCCATCACCACCTAGTCCTCTGATGTTACACTTACTTCTCTGGCCACTCCTTCTTGGCCTCATTTTCTGAATCTCTCTTTCACTCTGATCTAAGCTATTTGTGGCACCTGCTCAGGGCTTGGACCATCTTTCTCTCCTAATTCTAACCTCTCTCCCTCATGCCTTCATACATAACCAGAGGTTTTACTTTCCATCTTTTCTCAAAAGATTTATTTAAGTGCCAATTAATTATAAGGAAGGTCCTGGTGAATCTTGTTTCTGGAAAGCCTTTCTCTTTCTCCTCAGGGAAATATTCACAGAAAGGGGTATATCAACAGCTGACACTCTGTCATTTCCACATGGACAAATAATCAAAATAAGGAACTCTTTAACAGATCATAAGTTCTTGGAGGAATTTTGAAAGATTTATAATTTTGTCTTTCCTCGGAACTCAGTGTGATAGCTCTCAAATTACCTTTGGTTTGTTTTTAAAGTTCTTATTTAACTTCAGAAAAGCTTATTTCTTACATTGGATTATTGCTTATTTCCTCCCAAGGATGGGACATATTTCTAGGCTCTTGATCATATGACTTATTTTTACTACCAGGATACTTGATAACAATCTTACCTTTTCCAGGCATTTCTTAATCAAGATTAGCTCCCTGTTAGAGGAACTATTTATAATATTTACTCTAGAGAATTCCTTAAAGCAATTTAGTTCAATATAATTTTTGATAGTTGAATTGATAAGGAAAATGGTTACTTCAGGCAGCATGTTTACTTCAGTTACTTCAGAAAACTTTACCAAACTAGAAACATTTCTTATAACCTGTGTGTTTAAATTTTGAGAAATGTCAGTAGAGTGAAGGAGTCTTTCCTTATGGGGACAGTTTACTCCTGAATCAATAGACTGAAAGTCCTAGTTTGATGACATGTTAACAGTGTACCATATTTGGTTCTTTTTTTAAGTATATTTTACTGATTATGCTATTACAGTTGTCCCATTTCTCCCCCATCACTCCCCTCCACCCTGCACAGCCCCCTCCCATCCAAATTCCCCCTTTAGTTCATGTCCATGTGTCATAAGTTCTTTAGCTTCTACTTTTCCCACACTATTCTTACCCTGCCTGCCCCTGTCCATTTTCTACCTACCGTCTATGCTACTTATTCTTTATACCTTTCCCCCCCTCCTCCTCCCACTCCCCTGTTGCTAACCCTCCATGTGATCTCCATTTCTGTGTTTCTGTTCCTGTTCTAGATGTTTGCTTAGTTTGCTTTTGTTTTAGGCATGGTTGTTAATATCTGTGACTTCACTGTTTTTTTACTGTCCTATTTTTTATCTTCATTTTCTTAGATAAGTCCCTTTAACATTTCATATAATAAGGGCTTGGTGATGATGAATTCCTTTAACTTGACCTTATCTGAGAAGTGCTTTATCTTCCCTTCCATTCTAAATGAAAGCTTTGCTGGATGGAGCAATCTTGGATGTCGGTCCTTGACTTTCATGACTTGGAATACTCCTTTCCAGCCCCTTCTTGCCTGCAAGGTCTCTTTTGAGAAATCAGCTGACAGTCTGATGGGAACTCCTTTGTAGGTGACTGTCTCCTTATCCCTTGCTGCTTCTAGAATTCTCTCCTTCATTTTAATCTTGGCTAATGTAATTATGATGTGCCTTGGTGTGTTCCTCCTCGGGTCCAACTTCTTTGGGACTCTCTGAGATTCCTGAACTTCCTGGAAGTCTATTTCCTTTGCCAGATTGGGGAAGTTCCCCTTTATTATTTGTTCAAATAAGCTTTCCACTTGTTGCTCTTCCTCTTCCCCTTCTGGTACCCCTATAATTTGTATGTTAGGACATTTCAAGATGTCCTGGAGGTTCCTAAGCCTCTCCTCATTTTTTTGAATTATTGTTTCTTCATTCTTTTCTGTTTAGTTGTTTGTTTCTTCCTTCTGGTCCACTCCATTAATTTGAGTCCCAGTTTTCCTCCCATCACTATTGGTTCCCTGTGCATTTTTCTTCGTTTCAGTTATTGTAGCCTTCCTTTGTTCATCTAATTTGTGACCAAAATCAAGCAATTCTGTGAGCATCCTGATCACCGGTGCTTTGAACTCTGCGTCTGATAGGTTGTCTATCTGTTGGTCGCTTAGATGAATTGGCTCTGGGGCTCTGATTTGTTCTCCAGTTTTAGCCACTTTGGTTTTTTTTTTTTTTTTTTCTTTTGTCTCATTGTGCCTGCTATGTAGTGAGGGGTGGAACCTCAGGTGTTCCCCAGGGCAAGGCAGCCCAGTCTCTAGGTTGATGCTGTATGTGGGGGCAGGGTCCGAGAGGGAACAATGGCTCTTGCTCCACTCTCTCTCGGATTCCAGTCCCTTCCGCCGCTTCCCCCAGCAAATTGGGCCCTTCTGGTGCTGATTTCCATGTGGGTGGGCTCGTGTACATTCTAGGACCCTGTGGGTCTCTCCAACAAATTCTTCTGTGAGGCTGGGAGTCCCTCCTGGTACCTCAATCCCCACAAGTGTTTTCAATTGGTGTTTTTAGGTTTTACTTCCTGGCACTGGGAACCTGGGTTGTGAGGTCTGTCTCGCTCCCCGTTTTCACCTGGATTATCTGCGTGCAAATGTGGGACTGCCTGGTCAGCCAGCCGCCTTGCGCGGCCTCACTGGGTCTGCCATTGCCACCCGGTGCCCGGGATCTGCTAGCCACCACCTGTATGCCTTGGATCTTCCAGCCACTGCCTGTGCACCTGGGTCTGCCAACCTCCACTTTTTCCTGCCGCAACTCTGCCCCTCTTACCGGTCTGTATGAATGGTTGTTGGACTTCCGTACAGTTCAATTTTCTATCAGTTCTGGTTGTTTTCTTATTTCTAAATCTTTGTTGTCCTTACTTTTGGTTGTACAAGGAGGCACAGTGTGTCCACCTACTCCTCTATCTTGGCCAGTAGTCCCATATTTGATTCTTGATTAGAGGAGATTTCTTTAAGGCACATAAAACTTCTTCATTAGCCAGGTTAAAATCCCCCGCTATTATAAACAATTATGTAAGACAGTTGAAAGTCATGTGCTTTGGCCCTGTCTTCGTGACTCAGTGGGCTGGAGCATAGTCCAGTGCACTGAAGGGTTATCTGTTCAATTTTGATGAAGTAACATGCTTGGGTTATGGGTTTAATCCCCGGCTGTAGCATATAGGAAGCAACCAATTTATGTTTTTCTCTCACATCGATGTTTCTCTCTCCCTCCCTTCTTCTCTCTTTCTCAAAAATCAATGGGAACATGTCCTCAGGTGAGGAATAAATAAATAAATAAATAAATAAATAAATAAATAAATAAATAAATAAATTTGCAAAAATCATGTGCTTTGGAACTAGGCCAGCCTAGGTGTCCTGCTGCTAGTGCCAGGCCTAGAGTCAGTTAGCAAAAGGTACAGGGGTTGGGGGTTCACTGAGGCTGGCTGTTGCTTGTTTGGTAGGATTTGGGAAGTTATGAAGCATGAGCCAAGGCCAACCATTTATATGGAAAAGTCACAGTTAACAGCTTTGGTGGGCCCTTAAGTTGTGTGGTGCAGAGCCTCAGGTTGGGGCAAACAAATTAGCCAGGTTGATGGAGTCTCAGATATGGCCTCCACCTGTCAGGTCCGTGGCTCTGTGGAGGGAGGGTTCAGAAAAGGGGCAATGGCTTCTCCCCCAGTTCCCACCTTGATACACACTTTAATTCCTCCCTGTTGCCACTGGTGCCTTCAGGTTGCTACCTCAGTGCTAGAGCTCAGAGAGAGTGAGTTGGCATAAATCCGTGTATAGTTTCTTTAATAGGCACTGCTGGGACTCCAAAAGTTTCTTTCACAGACTCAGTCCCTGCTGGTTTTTGCAGCCAGAAGTTATGGGGATTTGTCTTCCTGGCACTAGAACCCTGGCCTGGGGGTCCTGGTGTGGGGTTGGGACTCCTCATTCCCATGATATTCCTCCTCATATTTTATTTACCATGGGTCAATGTGGGACCAACACATTCTGTATCTCTGCCCCTCCTACCAGTGAATGGATGTGGTTTCTTTAATTCTGTAGTTGTCAGACTTCCATTCAACTCAATTTATGATTGTTCTGAGTGATAGTTGTTCTATATTTTAGTTGTAATTTTGATGTGGTTGTGTGAGGAGGTGAGCAGTGTTAACCTATGCCACCATTTTGACCAGAAGTCCTACATTAATTGATGTTCAAATGTTAAACCAGCCTTGCACAATTGGGATGCATTCCATTTGACCATGGTGTATAATTCTTTTTGTAACTTTTTGAATTGGATATACTATTTTTTGAAGGATTTTATAACTATATTCATAAGAGATATTGGTCCATAGTTTTCTTTTCTTATAATATCTTTTTATGGTTTTGGTATTACAGTAAGTCTATCCTCGTAGAATGAGTTAGGAAGCAGTTCTTCTACTTTCATATTTTGAAAGATGTAGAGAGTTGGTATAATTTCTTCCTTAAATGTTTGGTAGCATTTTCCAATTAAAGTATCTCATTCTGATGCTTTACATTTTGGATAAATTGGTTTCAAATATGCTTTTGTAGGGGAGTTATTAGATAAAATAATGTATGGAAAATGTTTCATAATAATAATAATAACAACAACAACAACATCCCAGGTCAGAACCAAAAGCTTCCTCTCAATATCTATGACTTTTTGAACTGTACATATTTCAAATTGGATATCATAATTAATATGTGGATCAAATTTTGTGACATTTTTACATATATGTGGTATATTTCTATCCTTGAAATAACCATCTGCTTGGAAAAATTTATCCCTACTTTGGATAAGGAGGCAGAGTGTGGGGATCACTGGGCACCTTCCTCAAGCCCCCCCAGCCTGATTAGTGCCAGAGCCAGGCAGTGAAATCAGAGCGTCATTACCTTACAGTGTCTTGATGGACTAGACCTCTTTGCTTGAAATGAATCTTAAATCACCTGTAATAATATTCAACATGATGCCTTACAGATCAGTTTTTTATGATTGTCAAGTGAATGCATCCCCCTAAAGATATTACTAAGTGTGGTGAAGTGTAACACTCCTTTAACTTTTTTTATTCATGATAGTCAATGTAATTAAATATTAAACCTATTGGCAGTACGAACTAGAGGAAAGCTGGAAGATGCTTAAAGTGCTAAATCATTTTTAAGAGTTGAAATAACTTCTTTCAAGAGAACAAGGAGAGTTTTATATTATCTCTCATGCGATAAATAATTTGGCTTTTCTGATTCCTCAGATGGATTATTTTAGAATTTCTATCATTGCAATATGTCAGTTTCACATCCTATTCCTGTTAGTGTTTTTCATATCTAATGCACAATCAATTTCTTTTTCCTTTTTCTCCAAACACGCACACTTGCACACACATGCACACAGAGTTAAGTTTCACATCAAACTACTAGGTGGAGCTTGAACCTTTGTTCAGCACATAGACAATACCAGAATGTAACAGAGACTGGAAGCTTTTTGGACAATTGGACAGCTTATTGTTTTTAACTAGACTATTGCAGTCCAAGGAAAATGGATTTCATTAGTTTCTATGACTGCAATCAAGAATAATTTTAAAATCATAGTGTTGTGTTACAGAAAAGCTTTATTTAAAAGGTGAAGTCATGATTCTAATACAAATATAAAGTAACCATATGTCAAAGATTTTATTTATCTCATTAAACGAAGAAACAAAAATATGTTACAACTGGCTCAATGATGCCAAGAAGCAGAGGCATTTATAGATAAGAGGTACTGAATAAATGTGCCAGTAAATGCAAAACTGCTTTCTGTCTTCTTCCTGAGTGAGCTGTAGGGGAGGGGCTTCCCTCCCTGCACAGAATGCATTCATTTATGTACAGACAATCCTCATTGCGCTGCTATGAGTGTCGGCAGCTTGTGGAGTGGTGAAACGGCCCAGCGACGATGCAGTCCACAGAACCCCCAAGGAAGCACCGTCAGATAACCCTGAAGTCTGCGCTCCGAAGCTGTGAACAGCGCATAGTGTTCTACCGGAAACAAATGTTCCTACTGAAATCACTTGGAAAATGGTGACAGGACCTTCCATCTTCTGAAGCACTGAAGTCAGGTTGTGAATATTCACTGTGTTAATGTAGCTTCTATTAAGACAAAAATTCTTGTTTACTTCTTAGAGGAAACCTGCATATTGAAAGAATTAATGGAGGTTCCATATTGGCATGGGAGAATGAGCACAGGGTAACTTCTAAGCTTGTATATTTTGACAAAGTCATGGAAATGACCTTTAGAAGATCTTTATGGATTGTTCAAAATCTATGATTCTAAGAAATTCTTGCAAAGGAATAATTTGTTTGTACCCCAGCCCAGCCCAAATCTACTGAATCAGTCTTTGCAAGATGAATGAGAGGTTCCCTGAATTGGGCACTTTTCAAGCCCTTGAAAGGGAAATGAGCTTCTGAAGAACTTATTCTAATTTGCACATGGCTCCATGCTGTTCACCAACTTGATGAAGAATCTTATTTTGAAGCTCAGCAAGAGAACACAGCTCTGGCTTTTAACAAGCATCAGTGAGTGACTGGACTTGGTAATGCAATGACTGGAGGCGTCCCAACACTGGGGACAGCTGGCTTCTGCTAGGAAGAGCCTCCTTAGCAGCTTTGTCTGCAACGGCTGGCCAGAAGGAAAGCAAGCAAACATGAAAGAGGTGGGGGGAAAAGTGGAGATTTGCTAATTTTTCACTGCTGTTATATTGAGGAATGTTGGTATCTTCATTTTTGAGGGCTTTTAAATTGTTGTTTCTCACTATGATCAATTTGTTTGGAGAGTTAGCTTATAGTATTTGATGGAATTTACATTTTTCTGTTGACGAGAATGCAGTTCTCATTAGTATTGATGACAATTCTACATTGCTCTGAAATTCACAGCCCTGCTTGGGTAGCTCACTCCGTTGCAGCATCATCCCCATACGCCAAGGTTGCAGGTTGGATCTCCAGTCAGGGCACACAAAGAAAGGAGCCAATGAATGCACAATTAAGTAGAACAACAAATTGATGATTCTCTCTTTCTTTCTCTTTTTCTCTCCCTTCCTTTCCCTCTCCAAATAAAAATAAAAATAAATGTATCTATGCTATGATTACAACTACGTAAAATTTTAAAAAAGAAAAGAAAAAACACTTATAATACATAGTTGCAACAAGCTGTGTGTGTGTATGTGTGTGTGTATGTGTTCATGCCTCTGTTGTGGACTCAAGAGATTATTTTAGTATAAATTGTAAATGTCCTTTTTTGGAAATCAATACAGAGCAAGGCATATTTCCTCCAGATAATGGTCGTTCTTTAAATGGAAAGTACTCTCAGCCATTGTTTCATTTTTAAAGGTTCAAATTATTTTACTATGATAAACGAAAACAGCAGTTTCTTGACATCTTTAATAACTATATCCTGTTAGTTTAAGACCTCATTTTGCCTAGTTATGGTTAAATGGTCTAATTACAGTTGAATGTAATGCAAATAGTTCTTATGCTTCACCATGACTGAATTTGGAAACTACAGTTTTGATCAAAATAGCATCCTCACAGAGATGAGAAAGAATAAATAAGGCTCTAGTCTAGTTACCTGGTCAGCTGGCTTTAGTTTCACTAACCTGGGGAGTTTTACCATACAAATCAATGATTGACAGAATCTCAAAATGTTCAAATGCTACAGGTTTCCTTAAGGAAAACACCTCCCCAGTGCTTATTCCCCTCATCTTTGGTCTCTTTTACATGACTGACCCTTCTGAAGAAGAAAACAGAACCTGTTTAGGTCACGGCCAAGACCTTAGCGCCCCCTGCCCTTGCTTGTCTCCAGAATCCTTATATTCTTGGAACCTTTGTTTGGTGATGCATTAGAGTCCCCTCTCTAGCCTCACTGCACGTTGCTTTGACTCTGGTTTCCTCCAAAATTTCAAACAGGAGGCTGTCTCTCATCTGCCCATGACCTACATCTTTCCTCTGAATTACTATCAAGGCCAAAATTAACCTTCAGTTTTGCAATTCTACTTTGTTTTCACTGCATCCAGAATAGTCCTTCTTAAAACCCAGATTTCAACTTCTCCTTCTCTGTCTTCAAGCCTCTGTCCCCTCAGCTCCTTTGGGAAGGGACAGAAGCCCAATTACGGCTCCAGCCCACTTGTGCTATGACTCACCTCACAGGCTTTGTTCTATTCCGGGGATTGCAGGGTAGTCCCCAGGCCAGCAGCATCTGCACCACCTGGGAACTTGTCAGATATGTGGACTCCTCAGGGTTCCACCCCAGACCTACAGAATCAGAAACACTGGATGGAAACCAACAATTTGTAGTTTAATAAGCTCCCTAGGGGATTCTGAGGCAGGCTCAAGTTTGCAAACCTCTGCTGTCATCTTACGCTCTTGGAATTCTACAGCCTATTTTCTCTTTCTCGCTCCCAGAATTCCCACCCTTTTACCCACATCTCCAGTGGACTAACTCCTGTTTGTCCTCCAGTACAAGACATAACCTCCCCTGAGTATTCTGTAAATCCCCAAAGTAGGCCCCACATCCCTTCTTCGGGTTCCCATGCAAACCTGTGCTACTTATGCTGGCCTTTGCCACCCATCAGCCTGATGCTCTCACACTGCCACGCTCCCTCGTCCTCCAAGACTGTAAGTTCTGTAAGGGTAAGGCAGGAAGCAATAGTTCTTAGCATTTAATTCTTCCTTTATTGGCTGAGCATAAGCAAAATATGTCAGTATGAGAAATATGTCTATTGGATCAATACCCTATCTATTTGCTTTACACCAGCTTCTGATAGTCCTTTAAGAATAACTTGGTGTCATTTCATACATGTGTATGATGTTTTCTTAGTTTGATTTTAAGATTGAAAAAAATTCTTAAGGGTAGGCATCATTTTTTTATATATCCCCCCCCTTGCTTTCTTTCAACAATACTGAAGCAATATGTTCTGCCCATGGCATTTTATTTCAAAGCATTACTTGAAATGGCATACCATACCAGTAATTCTTATCATCATTGATTTTTTTTCAAGAGAAGGATGAGAGTGTGGGCAGGATGATGTCTAAAAATAGACTATTTATTTATTTATTTATTTCATAATCCTCACCAGAGGATATGTTTATTGATTTTAGAGAGAGAGGAAGGGGGAGAAAGAGAGAGAGAGAGAAGCATCAATGTGAGATAGAAACATTGATGAGTTGCCTTGTGTATGTGCCCCAACTAGAGGCTGAACCTGCAACCCAGGTGTGATCCCTGACTGGGGATCAAACCTGGCAACATTTGGTGTATGGGATGATGCTCCAACCAGCTAAGTCACCCAACCAGGGCACTAAGTTAATATTGAATGAGCTTTTATTAATTCATTTTCTTCATGTATGTTAATGTATTGATGAAAAGTACATAAAGTCCAAATCAACAAATGTGGTATACCACATAAGGAAGGTGAAAGATATCAATAGATGCAGAAAAAGCATTTGGTAAATCCAGCATCCATTTATGATTAAAATTCTCAGCAAAATGGGAATAAAAAGAACACATCTAAACATAATAAAGGATATATATGACAAACTCACTGCCAACATCATACACAATGGGCAAAAACTGCAAGCTTTCATCCTAAGATTGGGAACAAGACAGGGATGTTTGCTTTCATCTCTCTTATTCGGCATACTATTGGAAGACCTAGCAATAGCAATTAGACAAGAAGAAGAAATAAAAGGCATCCAAATTGAAAAGGAAGACACAAAACTGTCTTTATTCATAGATGACATAATACTGTACATAGAGGACCCTAAAACTTCCACCAAGAAATTACTAGAATTGATAAATGAATTCAGTAAAGTTGCAGGATACAAAATTATTGGATTGCCCAAAAGTCTATTTAGTTTTTTTCTCATAAAATAAAAGACGCATTCTTTTATTTTCACCAATAACTTTATTGATTTGGATATTTGAGTTAGCTATCTCCTATGTAGTATAATGTTGATTGTTCTCAATTAATGTCTGGATTTGATTGCTATCAGCTTCAACTGGTCTACCTGATTGTGGAGCATCATCCAGAGATCTGTATGAAACTTTGCAAACCACTTTTGACATATTCAATGAGGCACAGCACCTTCTTCATACACTGTAGAATTTTTTTGTGTTTCAATTGTGTTTTTATCTTTCTTGAAATAATAAAGCATAATATGCCAAAGGTGTTGCATATTTTCTTTCATCTTCAATACTAAAATGGCTACAGAAAACTTCACCATTTTTAACACATTTTAAAAATACATGCTGATATAACAACCGTCACAATACAATCTAACAAAATTGTTTCAAATGAAGTTAAAGACAACTAAGTGCTAGTACAGCCATCGTATGGAAAAAAAACAAATTTTTTTGGCCAATACCATAACATCCATAAATCAGCTGTATTTTTATATGCCAATATGCCAATAATGAACTATCAGAAGAGAAATTAAGTACATAAAATCCTCTGAAGTTTTTCAGAAAGACTGAATTTTTTATTTACCTAGACTTTGAAAGTATGTTCTCCCATTGCCAAGCCTGTAGAGTTTTTATGTAATTACAAGCATTTATTCCAGAACAAATGCTAGGAGACAATGAAAAGCTAGTGAATTACCTTAAATCACTGACTGATTGCTACCAAATCCCCCATGGGTAACTGAAAGTAAGCAGAGAAGCTTCTAAGGTATATCTTGATAGTTTCCAGATTCATGCTTAATAAAATTAATGGATGAATTGAGTCAGGGTCCCATCTTTTTTTTTTAAGGTAATGGATTTACGATAATTTTATTTTATTATTTTTTCTTTTTTTATTGTTGTTCAAGTACAATTGTCCCCATCCCCCCCCCACCATTTTATGGAACAGTTTCTGAAACTCTAATTCAGAGATGGTAAGTGAAGATAATGTAAAAGTGATTTCAAATACAAAGTTGCTGATAATGTCAATACTGTCAAATATCACTATTCACTTCTACGTTGAAGCAAATGGGAATAAATGTTGAAATACAGATCTTAGGCAGTCCAGTTCCAAGTCCCTGGAATATAGCGTTCAGTGCATGAGAGAATAAATTTATAAGAACCTGGGGATTTTAGTAGGACTGAAAGGTCTTACTCTTCTTTTTCTGAAAATAATTGTCTTCTTGCTACATTTGTGGGCTACTTTTGAAGTTTGTATGGGGTGACACAAAGCCGACTTACTGAGCTACTTCTTGAGGAACACATGCTCTGGATATTTCTAACTGAAAATAAAAGGCTTTGCTACGGATCATATGACTAGTTATTCATCTTCAAGGGTACTATTGCTTTGGGGCTTTATATAGATGCAGAAGGTCCTGGAGACTGACTACACCTTAAAATTTGAGATTGAACCATTGGCTTTCATATTTAAAAAAGTGTGAGGTGTGGTTATCTCTAAGGATCCATGCTACTTTTCTTAAGTGGAATGTTGCCTAGTAAAAAGAAAATAGGCTTTGGAGTCAGGTAGCCCTGGAGTTATTACCTACCGGCTGTGATCCTGGAGAGTTAGTTATTCTGTCTCTGTGAGACTCACTTTATACACCTGGAAACTGAGAGCACTAATGCCCATATCATAGAATCATAGTACAATCTCATTCATGGTTACTGAACCTAAACTACATAGGCTACAGCCTAGCACAGTGAAGATGCTCATTCATGAGATGCATCATTAATTAGATATGGTTCTACCTCTGCCAACAAGGAAGTGTGCAACTTTAGGAAAGCCATTTAAATGAAAGTTCCTGTCAACAGACATACCGGGATTCTAAAGTCTAACAGTTACCACAGTTGTGAGGCTCTTAACAAATAGGCAGTGTCTTTGGGTGAGAATATCAACCATTTTCAGGATGACCTCTTGCTATTGGGAAAAAATTCCATGGTTATTATTTTCCTGGGCGGTTTACTATTTTAAAATCAATTGCTTTGGAGGAGAGGGGTAAATGCCAAAGAATGCCTTTTCACTGAATTTGAAAAACAGTTTTATAGCCCTATACACACTCCTTAAAGCAGTTAGTAAAAATGGTGCTTGATGTTGTATCCCTTGGCTTAGTGCCTCCAACTTCCCATGGGCACATTGAAAATAACACAGGAAATACCTTATTCAAGAGAAGTTAATTTATCCTTTCTCGAGGCAGCCTCATCTGTGCCAAATCTAAACCACACTTGAAGGTCTATGTATCAAGCTGCATTGCTTGTGTTTTAAGTGAAAAGGAATATGTTGTCCTGTGTTGGGCTCCAGGGCAAGTGTATGCTGTTGAATCAACAGCAAAACTAAAGTCAGGTCATGTCTTTCCACTGCTCAAAACCTCTTTTTAAAAAAGATTTTATTAATTTTTAGAGAGAGGTGGAGGGTGGAAGAAAGAGAGGGAGAGAAACATGGATGCGTGAGAAACATCAATCAGTTGCATTTCCACTGAACCCACAACCTAGGCATATGCCCTGATTGGGAATTGCACCAGTGACCTCTTGCATTGCAAGATGATGCCCACCCAAATGAACCACACAGGTCAGGGCAAAACCTCTTAACAGAACCCATCTCACTCATGTCCTCACTCTGGTCTACACACCACGCATGACTGGCCCTCATTTATCTGACCTCATCTAGTACTGTTCTCCCCAATCTTCATCCTATTTCCCACCAGCCTCCTCAGACATAGTCCTGCCTCAGGGCCTTGACACTGTCTTCACTTCGACCTAGAAGGCTCTTTGCCCAGATAGCTATCAATCTTCATGCTCTCTGCCTCACTTCCTCAAGGCCTCTCCTGACGCTGTCATCCTCTCGTGGACCTCTCGGGCTACCCGTGCCATTCCTTCCCCTCTTGCATCATTTATTCATTTCTCCTTAGTAATTATTATTAAGTTACATGTTATATACAGGGTGGGGCAAAAGTAGGTCTATAGCTGTTCACATGGAAAATGATACAATAATTAATAATACTATAAGAATAAACTCCTTTTCACTTATAACTGTAAATGCAGCTGTGCCCCATTCTATTTTCATTAATTTATTTTGTTAATTGTTTTTCCCTCCAATATCTTGTAAGCTACAAGAAGTTAGCTGTTTTTTAACAGTCATATTTACCACTTATATTTCAAATAGGACCTGGCCAAGAATAGGTTCTCAATACATTTCTACTGAATGAATGAATAAATGAATGTTGAATGTCTGACTAAGGAGAAATGATTCATCAGGACAAACCATCAGAGATCTTAGAGTATAAGTTCCCAAGGAGAAGAGCTTGTCTTGCTAATTCTCTACTGCTCCTCAGAGATTTGCACAGCTCTAGAATACAGTGGGCACGCAATTAACATTTATTTTAGAAGTCAATTAATTTATTAATGATTGAAGCTTCCTTATTGTCACAGTGTGTCCTAAAATAAAACATCATACTTTGGTCGACTGGTTTCTTATAATTTGGCTACCAATTTTGTTTTAGATACTTAAATTTCTCATTTCTGAGTCACAATCTTTTTATCTTTAAATAGGCCCAATATTATTTTGAGTATATTATATCTTAGCATATATATCTAAGAATTACACTAGCTAAATTATATACAATTTATGACAGATAATAGTTTCAATAAACATGATATGTTATTTTTTCCTTCTTTTTAAATCACTGTAGCTCTAAATGATTCTTATAATACAATTCACACATTGTTCTCTTTGAGAAAAAACTTAAAATCTCAGCTACAACACAACCAACAATAAAACAAATTGTAAATTTATATTCTCTTCCCT